>CM054816.1:2630648-2738226 GCA_028984105.1 Lavandula angustifolia
TGTTTGTGGCTATTATAATTCTCACTCTTATATTAAGGGCAAAATTTAAGCCTGATTTGCTTCACACCTTTCTCAAAAATCTCGTGTCCCAATTGATTATGTCATCCTTGAACGTCTCCATATGTCTCATCAAATACACTCCTGCAAGAAATAATTCATATTTATCAAATTTTACCGTTACAAATTGATTTATGCTTACCTTTCTCAGAAATCATGCACACAAGTATATAATTTCATGCTAACCTTTCGAGAAAGGTATGCACACATTTTATACATTTGACTCAATCTTTTTATGCTAACCTTTCGAGCAAGTTATGCACACCACCAATATTAATTATGCACAAAAATCCAAAATAATATGTACCAATGGAAAAAAAAAAATTATGCTTACTATTTCATATTTTTATGCTAATATATAAAATGTTTTATGCTTACGCTTACAAAAAAAAGGCAAACGAAAAAAAAGGTATGCATACCAATATTAAAACTTTCATGCATTATGCACACAGTTATATTATTTATGTTCTCTTCCTCTTTCCTTTACCTCGCGATGTTCCTGCTTTTTTAGAATATTCACTTAGTACGCATGTAGTTTTTTCACTGAATTTATGCATATAACTATCATATTTCTTGCATATCAGTATCAAAATTTATGCATACCAGTAACATACAAAACTTTTTAGAATATTTTCATTTTATGCATATGAATGTCGTATTTTATGCTAACCATTACGTCTGTTTATGCTCACCACCCAAAATATTTATGCCAAAACAACATATATTATATGTACCAAAGAAATTTTAATTTATGCTAACGATTTCCTATATTTATGCTAATATAGATATATTTTAATGCTGATGCGCAATAATCAAATAAAATCTCGCTGATTAACATCTACTTCCTACTGAAGAGGCTTCAATCCTCAAAAACATAAACTCAGCAGCAATAAATATATAAAATGAACCAAACTCTCTTAATCATAGTTCTAAACCCAATACTCGAAAAGTCAACAAATAAATTAGCTAGGGCCAAAATGAAGTAAAAAGTAGAGATATATACCCAAATTTACCAAAACTCATCTCCATCCTGCATTCATCATCTACAGATGCATGAGGAATTCCATGATTCTTCATATCACCTTCCATTTTCTTTTGAAAATGCACAAATTTCAAGAAATGCTGCAATAATCCCTCCTGAAAATTAACAAGAAAACAGAAACTCAAAACAAAAGAATCAAATATCTTACAAATTGAAAGAGAAAGAAACCCATCAAACGCAGATCTACAAAATAAACGATCAAATCGACCCTTAATATATCTCAAAAAACGAGCACATTAGCCCTCCAACAATATAGATCGTGGATTTCGGTTTCGCTAATTGTGGGTTTCGGTTTCGGTTTCGTTCACAACAACAATGTCTCCTCTAAAACACAAAATCATCCCTGTGTAAACTAAATTAACAAACGAAAACATGAAACATACCTGAAATTTCGTCGATTGAGGGGATTTCTAGTCGATTTTCAACCAAAACACGAAACTACTATTTACGAAGATTATGCTTCTCTCTGCAAAACTTCTCTATGCAAAACTCTCTGCAAAATTCTCTGCGAAATCGATACATGCTTGGGTAGGTTTTCGAGTTTAGGTGATGTTTTGATTTTAGAGAGAGAGAGAGTGAGAGAGAGAATCGAGCGCTTGGAGGAGGCGTCAAGGAAATGGAGAGAGTGAGTGAGAAAGAATAGAGGCGTGGAGGAGGGTGGAGATATGATTTCAAATTTTCATCTTCCACAATTCCTATATTACCCTTTCCTCCTTTTTTTTTTTTTAAGAAAGAAGGGGTTGATATAGGCCATTAGATTAGGACCGATCGACGCTTAGGATCGGTTCTCATATCTCTTTTGAGTGTTGGATCTCCTTAGATCCACACCCTATATTTATATTGTTAACACCTCTTATAGAGAGAAATGAGAACATCTTACATCCATAGATCAACTATAATGGATGACTAGGATTTGTAGAGATTTAATTTATTTTAGCATTTTTTTGAAGAAGTAATAGGTTAATAAGGGTAGTTTGGGGAGAATGTGGGATAAAATTAAAAGATGTTTCCCTCGTTTACCTTACACCGTCATTTCTTATTTCTCTCATTTCCCCTCTCTTCAAAATTCAAAATTTTTAGCGGGTTCCCTCCAATCTTCACAATCGATCACACATTAATCACGAATCGACGCCAATCTTCGATTCCAAGAGGAGTTTCCTGGTTTCAAATAGCGGTTTTGAAGAACCCGTGAATCGGTATGTATGAACGGGGACGATTTGAAAAAACGCAAGCATTCGAGTGAAGATAAATTGTCGGAATTGAGATTTTGCTTCAAAAGAGAGTGATTCTTAAAGGACAATACACATTTCTCTTGGCAAAAGTGCGATTTGTAAAAACCGAAGGTATGTTGACATTCGAATATAGTTGATACAATTTTTGTCGAAAATGCTAGGGTTTATACCAATTTCTAATCCACACATTGGAATCTAGTTCGAATCTAGTTAATACAATTTTTTTTGAAAGCGCGATTGGAGAAATTAGGGTTTATACCAATTTCTTAGCCACACAACTGTAGGAGAGATTGGAAAAGGGCGATTTGTCGAAATGATAACAGTTTATATGCACATTATTGGGATGTAGTTTTTACCAATTTCTAGGGTTTATTTGTACATTTTGTATGCACATTATCGATGAAATGTATGCACATTAACTATAAAATATATGCACAATCATATTTTTGTATAAATATACAGATTCTAAGAGTTAATCATGGGTATTTTATATGCACATTAAATAATCATTATATGCACATTTTTTAAACAGATGACTGGCAAGAGAAAGGCAACGACTTTGATCGGGGGATCTAAAGCCAAAATCAGTTCAAAGATAAGAAAAAGAGGAAAGATAGGTGTCAAAAGGAGGAAAGTGGATAGGAAAATGAAGGGTAAGTTTGATAGCACACCGCCGAGAGTAAAGCAATCGACAGGTACAGTTGAAGAGTACCCATATTTACTGTGTCGTGCAAGCCCAATGTGCCTTTATAGATCTGTTGCAAGAATGAACACAAATCAGATACGTGCTGTCAAAGAATTAGGATCTGGTTTCTTGTTGAGCCTAAACATTACTGAAGTACCTGTTGGGTGATGATTCAATCCTCAGCATGATCATACTTATGGGAAATGACTCTTATCTTCTATACTGGATCACGCTCAGTAGCCTCGTGCTCTGAACTATTGAGAAGATTTGAAGATCCCAAAACCCTATCTGATTGGTGAACCATTCCTTTGTATTTGTATTTGTCTACGAGGTTTCGGACTCGGCAGACACTCTGCTCCGGTCAAGGCGCTCGCAGCTTATTTGCCTCAGCACCAGATGTAAGACTCGGTGATACTTGGACTCAGTAGGAGCAAGATATCGAAAGACTCGGTGATACTTGGACTCAGCAGAGAGCAAGATATGCGAGAGAGTCGATCGAACTAAACTCGGCAGAGTAGTTCACCGGACTCGTAGCCGATCATCGTAGACTTATCTTCGCAGCCTATCTATCTCGAATACGAGGTCGGACTCAAGCAAAGGCGGATAGTCTTCGGGACTCGTCGAATCTTTTGAAAGACAATCGGCGGTCATGTACGAGGAAGAGAGAAGTCGGCTTCGCCTATCTCGAAGTTTGTGCTTTGTCTCAACCACTACATCCACCTCAACGAATGACAAGCATACACGTGTCTTCTCACCGCTAAAGCCGCAAGTCAACACTTTCCGGAAAAGGAGGAAAAGGCAACCGTTGCCTACACCAAAAGAGCCGTTTGCTACCAAAAAGAGAGAGAGAGAAGAAGATCGTCTCCAACGGATCTATTTCAATCTCTGCTCTATAAATAGAGGGATTATTCAAGAAGAATAAAAAGGGGGAATGCACGTATCTAGAGCAAAAAATCAAGAAAGCATTCAACGAGCAAAGAACCCAAAGAACTACGTCTTAGCAAAAAACTCGAAGAACATTCTCCTGCGAAAGACTACATTCTAGCTCATAAGGGAATCAAGCTAAACCAACATATAAAGCCTCTAGTATCCAATCGACGTTACACGAACTTATAGCTTACCTTCAGCTGTTCGTCGATCTAGAAGCTACTCTTTCATATTCCCTATCCCTCTAACCCTAAGCTCAACCGTTCTTATCTATAGCTTAGACGAAGGAGTTCACATCTGAACCCAATCCTTATTGTATAAGGACTCCTTCACTGTTGGAGAAGTTTGTCAAACACTTTAAGTTTGATAGTGTTGTAAACTGAGACTTGGATCAGTATAAAAACCAAGACGCGGCTTTGCCCAGTGTGCAAGCTGACTGAGACTAACTCAGGATAATAAATAGCCTCCTGATCATTCGGGACAGTGGACGTAGGATTTGAGCGATATCCGAACCACTTTAAAAATCCTGTCTCTTACTGCTTTCTTAACTGTTGCATTGATTTTACCATTCATACTGAGTTCTATATCTACCGAACCGAGACAACGTTTTCTCACAAAAACCGATTTGGGCCTACACTATTCCGCACACCGAACTCTTACCGTAGATACCGAATTCGACCTAGTCGGTTAGCGGATCTCGACCGAGTCAAGTACTTTTCTAGCCTTTAACACGATTCGAACACTGTATGCGGTCCGCCGAACTAGTTCAGTACGGCACCTTCCCTGAATAGGACTGTTCGTGTTCGAAAGTTGAGAAATCGAATCGAGGTGTATTCACCCCCCCTCTACACCTGACCGTACACTCGGGACCAACAATTGGTATCGGAGCGGGGAGTTCTTTGACTCTTGTTATCTTTGAGACTGGTCTATTCGAACGGATCCGAGGGAAAACGTTTTCACTGCATATCACTCTACATTCATATCTATATTTTTTTCATGGCTGATATGTCAGGTATAAGGATGGTACCCATGTTCTCGGTGGAAAATTATGGAGTATGGCGAGTCAGAATGGAAGCACATCTGACATCCCTCCATGATAGTATGACTGAAGTGCTTGAAGATGGACCTATCGTTCCTATGATTGATAGTGTCGTGACTCAGGACCAAGCTCAAGGAGGAGGAATGGTGACTGGGAAGAAGATCCCCAAAGACAGAAGTCTCTTCACTCCTTAAGAGAAGAAGCTTCACAATCTAGATCGAGTCGCCGTAAATGCTATACTAACCACCCTTAGTGATTCTTATCTTGGCAGGGGTTCGGGAATGCAAGACCGCTAAAGAACTCGGGTCGCTCTTGCGCTACCGAGTCGAGGGACTCGGAAGATTAAAGCCAACAAATTAGCGCCGGAACTCCAAAAGCCGGAAAGCTTGTCTCTCATGCCGGTGACAAAATCGAAGATTCGAACGTCGATTTACCAATCGATGAACTCTATCAATGGGCTGGGAAAGACATTCAAGAACCGAGAGATGAATCGAAGATTTCGAGGGCACTGCCGGACGGACACTGGACACCTTTTGCCACTCTATTGCGACATTCTGACTTAGATGTTGTGTCTCCTGACCATATCTTTTCGGAATTACAGGGCGAGAGGAGTTTGAGTTCGACAGACCTCAAAGAAAGCAGAGAGCCGAAGGCGACACAAAAATCGACCATGCTTTCAAAGCATCGGTCAAGACAAAGATCTCCAAGCAACGAGCAAAACGACGAGTAAGACTGAACCTTCACTCAATGATCTACAAGAAGGAAGCCTCGCTCAGAAGTATGCACTGCTCGCTGTAAAGTATCAGAAGGAGAAGGAGCGACGCAGAAAAGTGACTAAAGCCTATCGGGAAACGAAAGGTAAGTCAAATTATATGTCAAAACACACTCCTGACTCACAATCTTCTGAATGCAGAAAGAAAGATGACTCAGAACCATCAAAGAATAGCGAAAGCAAAGAAGAAAGAGTCATTGCTTGTTACAACTGCAAGAAGCCGGGACATTATCAGTATGATTGTCCTGAGCTCGATAGTGCTTCGAACGCGCAAAGACGCAAAGCAAGGAGAGAGAAATTCGCCCAGAAGAGACAATCCTACATAGCTGGCGAAATCTCAGACGACTCAGAAGAGATCGACTCCTTTATGGATTCATCTGACGATGAAGCAGCTTTCATGGCCTTAGAGCATGAAGCAGATGAATCAGCTGAAAAGTGCATGATGGCAGGCGAAGAGGATGAGGTGCGTAAAGACCCATGGTATGTGGACAGCGGATGCTCAAGACACATGACATACCAAAGGAGTCTGCTGAAGAATTATATCACTGAAGAAGGACCCAGAATTGAGTTTGGAGATAATGCCAAAGGCTACACGAGAGGATACGTCACACTCAAAGATAGGAACCGCCAAAGTTCCAAGAGTATCATATGTTGAAGGACTTCAAGCATAATCTTCTCTCGTTAGTCAATTTTGTGATAACTCAAATAGAGTGATTTTTGACGCCGGTTTCGTGATGTTATTGATAAATCCACGGGGAAAACAAGTGTTATCGTGTTCGCGCAGAAAGAACATATATGTGGCCGACCGGAACTCACCGAACTCGAAGCTTGCTTACCGGCGAAGAATGACAACCGCACGGGGTGGCTATGGGCACGTAAGACTCGAGCCATCTCAACTTTAAAACGCTCAACAAGCTTGCAAGAAACACTCTAGCAAGGGGACCGCCGAATGAAGTATTCAAGCAAAGACACTCGGTGTGAAGCATGTCTCGAAGGGAAAGCAAACAAGGAATCAAAATCCTCCGGTTCCATCGCCTTCCACGGATGGAATCCTTCAACCGCTACATATGGATTTGTTCGGTCCAGTCTCCCCCGGTGACGATCGGAGGCGTAAAAATATGCATTAGTGGTCATAGATGACTACTCGCGCTACACATGGGTCATATTCATTGCCAACAAGTCCGACGTCAAACAGAGTTACCAACGCTTCGAAAAGGCTCGGTGTCGAGAAGAACACCAAGATCGGAAAAATACGTTCGGACAGCAGGAACCGAGTTCCTTAATTCCATGGTAAAGGAGTTCACGCAGCGTAAGGAATAGAGCATGAGACTTCACCGCACGCACACCTCGCAGAATGGAGTTGCTTCGAACGAAAGAACAAAACTCTAAAAGAGGCGGCTAGGACTCTACTCGCAGACTCAGGACTCCCAACCAAATTTCGGGCGAAGCTACCGATACCGCATGTTATACTCGAGAATAGATCTCTACCGACAAAGCAAAGATAAGCGGACACCATATGAACTATGGAACGACAGGAAGCCTTCTCTATCTTATTTCCATATTTTTGGTTGTTCATGCTTTATCCACAATAATGGGAAAGATCGGCCAAGACTTTTGATAGCAAGTCGGATCGGGGAGTATTCTTAGGATACTCTCGTGTCAACAAAGCTTTTGAGTATTCAACTATCGGACTCTTTGCGTAGAGGAAAGCCCTCATGTTGTCTTTAACGAGTTTGCTATCGAAGACAGGAGCAATAACTCAAATTCCGAATCCGAGGACATCAAGAAGCGGCTACGGGATCTAAGCTTAAAAGACAAATCAAAAAGATCCGACTATGTTGGGATGATGATTCGGACGAAGAAACCGAAGATAAGTCTATCGAATCTCAACCAGCTGAGCAAGTAGGGCGAGCAGATTGATTCTCCCGAACGTAATCAATCCCGTGTAACTCGAGTCAATGAGGAAACCGTAGAAGTAATCGAGACCACTACCGAGAATAACAACTCGTGGGGAACGTCTAGTAATGTTCCCGAGCTGAATGCCCCCGAACCCGGTGACTCAAGAGATCATACTCTTGTTACCGAACTACTTCAATCTCGTAATAGTACAACCGAAATGCCTAACTCACCTACTATCCGTATTGAACAAATTCCGGGATGAAGAGTTAAAACATCGTAGATCGTGGCTAGATGCTCACACCGCCGATCTTATAATTGGAGATCCTTCAAGACATGTCAAGACAAGATCCGGATTCTCGTCAAGGAGAAAGCTCATTATTTTCCCGCTTCTTGTCTATCAAGAACCTCGGAATATTGAGGATGCACTTAAAGATGCCGACCGGATTATTGCTATGCGGAGAAGAGCCGAATCGGTTCACGAGAAACGAAGTATGGGAGCTTGTAGACGGACCCTCGCATCAACATGTCATTGGAACCAAATGGGTCTTCAAAAACAAGCGAGATGAAAACAACGTTATAGTCGGGAACAAAGCAAGTGCTCGTGGCTAAAGGCTACCGTCAAGTCGAAGGAATAGATTTCGATGAAACCTTCGCTCCAGTTGCAAGATTGGAGGCAATTAGACTATTCCTAGCCTACGCAACACATCAAAGATTCGAGTTTATCAAATGGATGTGAAGTCTCGCATTCCCGAATGGCGTGCTTCGAAAGAAGAAGTCTATGTGGAACAACCGCCCGGCTTTCAGCGAGGACATCAAGTATATAGACTCGTAAAAGCTCAGTACGGGTTAAAACAAGCACCCGTGGCTTGGTACGATACCCCGTCCGAGTTTCTTCTTCGTAAAGGTTTTCGTAAAGGCACAAGAGACCGCACTCTATTCAAAGATTCGACCGGAAGAAGACTTATTACTTGTGCAGATCTACGTGGATGACATTATCTTCGGTTCGAAGAATGTCATCATGTGTCGCAATTTGAAAAGATGATGAAGGATAAGTTCGAGATGTCAATGATGGGAGAAATGAACTACTTCCTTGGTTTTCAAGTCAAGCAATCGAAAAGGAAACGTTCATCAACCAAGGCAAATACACTCGAGACCTCATCAAAAGATTCGGCCGCACATCCGCAAATCAATCAAGATCCCTATGAACACGAATATGAAGATAGATCTTGATAAAGAGGGAGTATCAGTAGACCAAACTGAATACCGTGCTATAATTGGTTCTTTATTATATCTAACGGCTACTCGTCCCGACATAACTTATGCTCGTAGGTGTCGTGCTCGATTTCGGGCGAATCCCAAGCGAGTCATATGGACTCAAAGAAAGAAGATTCTCCGCTATCTACGAGGAACACCCGACATGGGTTTGTGGTATCCAATGATGATAATATTGAACTAACCGGTTATTCGATGCCGACTATGCGAGATGTAGAATCGACCGAAAATCAACTTCGTGAACATGTCGGTTCCTTGGCAGCAAGCCGATCTCATGGTTTTCAAAGAAACAAGCACTCGGTGGCCACGTCGACTACCGGAAGCCGAATACATGGCCGCCGGAAGTTGTTGCGCCCGCATCCTTTGGCCGAGACAAAGAGCCGAGAGACTATGACGTCATTCGGAATGAAGTGCCGATTTTCTCGCGACAAGATTGCAGCAGCTATTGCAATCACTCGGAATCCTCGTTCTTCACACAAGATGCAAGCACGTGGACATCGGACATCACTTCATTCGTGACCATGTCGAAAAAAGGATATCGGAATGGAAAAGATCCATACCGACAAGCAAAGGGCCTGATATACCGACTAAGCCTCTAGCCGAATCCGTATTCGGAGAACTTTCGGCAGAGCTAGGTCTGCTGGACCCTACCGACCCTAGTCAGGTAATAAGGTTTCGAGGAGAGGAACATTCCGGTGAGGGGGAATGATCACTCTCGCATCGAGTAAGTTCAGTACATAGAGATTCGTAAAACCATCTACACGAGGTATCACCGACTACTATGTTCACCTGACGGGTTTGCGTATCTCTACTCGGCAGTAATTTAATACTACAGCACTTTGCATTTATGGCAAAGATTCAAAGCATGACATTAATATCTTTTGGTTTGTCTTTATTATTAACGACTCACATTTAATGCACGACATTCCATACATAAGCTTGCTGAACTCTGCACGCATTTAATGCATGTCTTTTCACAGTTACTACTTAGGCTATTTTACAACTGGCTTTGACTTAGGCGTCTTTTGTGATCATTGCTTATCTTTAACTTCTAATCTTAACCGTCCATATCATAAAGCAAGTTTACATTCAGCCTTCGATCGATAACCGTTCACCTTCATAGTTTGATATATATATTCGATCATATCCTTGAACCGCCATTAGCATACTTCATAACTCTCAAATTCCGAAAAATCCGAGATCTGCATTCGCAATCCTTACTTGCAATTTTCACTCTTATCTTATCTCGAATTTTATCCATTGGTATGCTTATATCTGCTAATATATTTGTTATATGTTTCAGTATCGCATTGCACAACACTGTTCTATCCAAAAAGAGTACCGACTCATTTCTTGTCACAGTACAATGGCGGAAACCAATATCTCTATGATATCTCCAAGCAGATATGCGTAACATTTTGGAGAAGGATCGCGTATGGTGTGAACCCACCATGGACTTCTATTCATGCGATCCGGAATACATGGACGATGTATTCTCGCCCCGCGCGAGTCGTGGCTGGAGAAATTTCTGTCTAGGAGGCCTTCGTTCTTCCTCCCGAGACAAGGTTGCGAGAGCTGTACTTGAATTCGTACACGTGTGCCGGAGATATAATGGCGAGATTCGTTGCACATTCTATCCAACACGCCACTACGGAGCTGAAGCGTATGTCCATCAAGGATGCCTTAAAGCGGAGTTTTGATCTACCCTCCGAAGGGATAAGTTCGATCGGGTACGAGAGACGACCGAGTTGATGAATATCTTACCGTCTTCACGTGGAAAGCCCACTACATTCGTAGCTGCTCCGAAGAACAAAGATGTTGCCTCGGTTCGGGGCACTTGCCTATATAGTGACACGCCTACCGACAAGCCAAGGTGGTCGTTTGACCGAGTGTCGAGGCCTAAGATTCGGATGATGATGGCCATATACGATCGAGCCCGGATAAATTGGACGGAGTTCTTTCTCCGAGAATTCATGGCTCAAGCCGCTAAGTTCGACAAAGCATCGAACATGCCGAGCGCAAAGGGCAAATTCTGCTGTATGGACTCAAACTCGTCCATCATGATCGAAGATTTATGTGGATCTCGAGCCTATCACCTACAGGTGACAAGGAGTACTTCAATGTGAAGAAGGTCGGATTTCACAACAAGACAAAGAAGCGCTTCGGCAGATAGAGGTCGGGACCCTCGGCAGTCTCTCCGAAATCAAAGTCTCAAAGAGCTACGCCTATAAAGAAAAGAACCCCTCCCACTAAAACTCCTAAGGCACCGGCAAAGAAAATGAAGAAAGCCGCCGAGGTGCCGGCCTACGAGGAGGTTCCACAAGTGCCCGCCGAACGGACTCCCGAGAAGACTACTCGGCCCCATGCACTGGTTGATGAGTCCGAGTCTTCCGAGAAGACTCGACCGATGGAAAAGATTGTTTCCACCGAAAGGAACCAAGGGGATGCTTCGAAGCTCGGAGCGCGAGATATTCGGCCGCATAGACAACCCCCCTTTCGTCCCTCCACTCGCCTCGGTCCCTCCAACCGAAGAGCAGACTTCACACATAGACTTGGAGTCTCGAGACCGCATCTCGAAGGTGAATCAATCGGGATGGAAGCTTCAAAGTGATTATATCCAGAGCATCCCGAGAAATTCTACAACTAGTTCCGGAGCTTGCCGACTACTCGGACTTGTTGCTCATCGCCAAAACAAAGAAGGCTCCACATGTTGCTGCGACATCGGGAGTGGCCTCGTCTACGCGCCTTGTCCTACACTACTCCCGTCGCCACCGCATGAAGAGGAATTGAAACCGAGAGAGGAGATAAGGCTATTCGAGCCCGAAGACCTCGGCTCAATGGACAATCCCGAGGGCCGCAATGCCGGCCATGATTCATGATCGACAAGCACGCTCCCGGCCCAAAGACCCTCGGATGGGTCGGACCACGACGACCCACCCCAGGTGATTCGAGCCCCCGGAAAGCTCGATGAGGGACATCCACGGGACAAGGATACCCATACCGAAACCGCTCCACCACTCGGTATCCTTGGTCCCGAGAAGTCCAAGGCCGGGTGCTTCGTCCTCGCAGAGCCCGCTCGGCTCTTGCTGCGATCGACCTTCGGCGGCGCCCGGCCCAGACCGCAAAGAGATCTCGATCAGTGGCAAAAGCCTTAACTCGCCCAAGGGATAAAAAATCGAGATCTTGCGAAGGCTATCCATAGGACATGGAAGCGGCATCGCTCAAGCCACGTCTAAAGAACTTCGGGGGCTGAAGTCTTTCGTCTCTTCATCGGCCGCCCCCGATGTTTCCGCGCTTATTTGGAGCGTTGGCTCGTCAAGAAGAAGTCAAATTCGAAGCTCGGCTAAAGATCTTTCGAGAGAGCCAAGCCAAGCTACTTGATGAATTTTTGGCTTCTAAATTGGCTCATACCGACGCTATCATCGAACATTCCGAGGCCACCGAACGAGACTTGAGAATATCCAACCGGCCTTGGAAGACACGATCACCGAAAAGCCGAAAGACTTCAAGGAAGCAGCTGACCTCTCTCACAAGCAGTACAAGGAAAACCTTACCATGGAGAGGAACGAGTTGCATGAGGCTCTGACTAAGCTCCACGATCGTCTCGATGAGCTGTCAACCTCCTACAAAAGTCTGAAGAAGTCAGTCCTAGTCCCTACCCCGGTGATCAGTGATGATGCCAAAAAGGGGGAAAGTGAAGGAAAAAGGGAAGGAAAGAAGAGTACCGGGAAGCCGACCCTCACCAAAAGTCCAAAGTCTAAGGGGGGAAGCTACACCGAAGTCATCCCGCACTCGGTCTCGTAAGGGTGAGGCCCGTGGTGTTTCACTGCGAGCACACCGAAACCGGCCCAAGTGGCTCAGGACCCCAGCAGACTACTCAGGCAACCCAAACTCCCAAAGATATCATTAAGGAGGTTGCTGAGTACGCTGAACAGGCGGTGGAGGACTCAGAAGAAGAAGAGGCTCCTCTTCCACCACCAGTTCAAGAAGGCAAGGGCAAACAAAAGCTTAACATTCCAACCCCTCCAAGCAAAGAGATTAAGATACATATCCGCCGAGGAGGAAGCCCAAATAGGCTGCAGATGAGAAGGCGGCCGAGAGATTGCAGAGGCCGAAGCAGCTAACAAGCCAAAGTCTAAGCCTGCCAAAGGAAAGACTAAAGCCCCGGCCAGAGGAGGAAAGAGAACTGCTAGACTGCCTCCGAGAAAGCTCATCATAACAGATGAAGAGGACAGAGAAAAAGAAAAGGAGCAAAGCAAGAGAAGAATACCGAAAGGCGTGGTACATCCAAATCTAGATCTAGTACCCCGCCGAATCGAACAAGCTCCTCGAAGCCTCAAGAGCGGGATGCGTAAATTGAAGACATATTTGCTCGGATGGATAAATATCTCTACGAGAGGAGAGGAAGCTAGACGAGATAGAGGCCGCCGTACGGAGGATACATTTGGCGCACCTTGAGGCACTCGGAGAAACGCATCGAACAAGAGGCCAGCCGAGAATTCCTTCGAAAGCCGACATTCCTTATCGATACGAAGGTTCAAGAAGCCAAACGATCCGAAAACACATAGATGGCCAAGATCGGACGAATGGATGCCTATTCGGTTCAATCGAGAGATGGGAATCGGCCAAGATAGAGTTTATCAAGAGAAATTATTTCCGGCGATTCGGCTCGAAATGTCTAAGGCTAATGCCTATGTCGAGTGGATGACCATTACCGAACCCGATCTTTACCCATATATGCACGTAGCAAGAATCGAAGGGGTAGTAGTCGAGTTCCTGAAGCAAGTATCATTCCTCCACCCGTAAGACAAGACGACTCAAGACATCTCGGAATGATTGAACAAGAAGTGAAGAATCTGCTGCGTTGAAAAGAGGACTAGAACAAGATGATCCAAACAGACTTCGCCGAATATCCGGGGCCGAGGAAGAACACGTTCGGAATGTATGGAGTTCCACCGCCCGAAGATAGATCCCAAGGTTTCATGAATAGGATTCAGCAGTTTAAGGGTTCTCCCTCTTAGTTCTTCTTTTAGCTTAGCAAGATTTGTAATGTACTGAACTGTGTATTATATATATACAAATCTTCTTTTGGCTCTGACAACTACTTGTTGTCTAAATAGCCGTGTTTGCTTTATGCTTTAACACTCAGAATCACTGAAGTGATTACTGACACACACGTTGATTATTTACTTGTCAGTTTTTGCTCGGTTAGATCTCTGATAGACTAGACTTTCGGAGAGTTATTATTTCTCTTAAGGGAAATTATTGTTAAAGGGAAAATCGTTCTGCCCTGTCTCCCTCAGTAGTCTAGCACTTACCAGACAACTCCACTGATTCTACTTGTAATATTTGTAAGGAGCCTCGTTCTCGAGTAAGTTAGTGTTTAAGCATAGTTGATAGGACATAGATGATAGGTTTTGGCATCATCAAATAGGGGGAAATTGTTGGGTGATGATTCAATCCTCAGCATGATCATACTTATGGGAAATGACTCTTATCTTCTATACTGGATCACGCTCAGTAGCCTCGTGCTCTGAACTATTGAGAAGATTTGAAGATTCCCAAAACCCTATCTGATTGGTGAACCATTCCTTTGTATTTGTATTTGTCTCGAGGTTTCGGACTCGGTAGACACTCGCTCCGGTCAAGGCGCTCGGCAGCTTATTTGCCTCAAGCACCGATGAAGACTCGGTGATACTTGGACTCGGTAGGGAGCAAAGATATCGAAAGACTCGGTGATGATTGGACTCAGCGAGAGCAAAGATATGCGAGAGAGTCGATCGAACTAAACTCAGCAGGAGTAGTTCACTGGACTCGAGCCGATCATCGATAGACTTATCTTCGGCAGCCTATCTACCGAATACGAGGTCGGACTCAAGCAACGGCGAGATAGTCTTCGGGATCGTCGGAATCTTTTGAAAGACAATCGGCGATCATGTACGAGGAAGAGAGAAGTCGGCTTCGGCCTATCTCGAAGTTTGTGCTTTGTCTCAACCACTACATCCACCTCAACGAATGACAAGCATACACGTGTCTTCTCACCTGCTAAAGCTGCAAGTCAACACTTTCCGGAAAAGGAGGAAAAGGCACTGTTGCCTACACCAAAAGAGCCGTTTGCTACCAAAAAGAGAGAGAGAGAAGAAGATCGTCTCCAACGGATCTATTTCAATCTCTGCTCTATAAATAGAGGGATTATTCAAGAAGAATAAAAAGGGGGAATGCACGTATCTAGAGCAAAAAATCAAGAAAGCATTCAACGAGCAAAGAACCCAAAGAACTACGTCTTAGCAAAAAACTCGAAGAACATTCTCCTGCGAAAGACTACATTCTAGCTCATAGGGAATCAAGCTAAACCAACATATAAAGCCTCTAGTATCCAATCGACGTTACACGAACTTATAGCTTACCTTCAGCTGTTCGTCGATCTAGAAGCTACTCTTTCATATTCCCTATCCCTCTAACCCTAAGCTCAACCGTTCTTATCTATAGCTTAGACGAAGGAGTTCACATCTGAACCCAATCCTTATTGTATAAGGACTCCTTCACTGTTGGAGAAGTTTGTCAAACACTTTAAGTTTGATAGTGTTGTAAACTGAGACTTGGATCAGTATAAAAACCAAGACGCGGCTTTGCCCAGTGTGCAAGCTGACTGAGACTAACTCAGGATAATAAATAGCCTCCTGATCATTCGGGACAGTGGACGTAGGATTTGAGCGATATCCGAACCACTTTAAAAATCCTGTCTCTTACTGCTTTCTTAACTGTTGCATTGATTTTACCATTCATACTGAGTTCTATATCTACCGAACTGAGACAACGTTTTCTCACAAAAACTGATTTGGGCCTACACTATTCCGCACACCGAACTCTTACCGTAGATACCGAATTCGACCTAGTCGGTTAGCGGATCTCACTGAGTCAAGATATTTTTCTAGCCTTTAACACGATTCGTAACATGTATGCCGGGTCCGCCGAACTAGTTCAGTACGGCACCTTCCTGAATAGGACTGTTCGTGTTCGAAAGTTGAGAAATCGAATCAGGTGTATTCACCCCCCCCCCCTCTACACCTGACCGTACACTCGGGACCAACAGTACCTTTGAAGATGGCACATTGGTTGGTAACGATAATGCAAGAAAATGTGTGGTTAGATTATTAGACTGTGGACAACTATATATAGTTGATGAGGATGTGCGTAGGATTTTCGGTTTCCCCATGGGTCCAAAGAGTATACTTTCATTATCTAGATCAGAAGGTAAAGATTTGTTGGATGAGTGGAGAGGGTTCTTTGATAATTACAAGAAGATTTTGCCAGCCACATTGATGGAGGTGATGTTGGATCAAAGTGTGTGTGTGGGGGGGTTCTTGGTTTAAGAGGCACTTCCTAACATTAGTAGAAGCTTGCCTTATTGAGAATACACAAAATGGATATGTGTATCCATCTATAATGGGTTGTTTGAAAGATTTAGATGAAGTCAGAGAATGGAACTAGTGTGAATATGTTATGAAATGTCTAGTTAGAACTATGCTAAAATGGGAAGCAGATAAGCCGTTCGGGATGCCATCGTTGTTTCTGACTGTAAGTATTTTCTACTGCTTTAATTTGGATAAGTAATGTATTATCTAATATATGTTGATACGTTCGTTTTATTTGCAGCTGGTATATGTTGATAGATTAAAAGTATTTAATGAGTCATATCCTAGAGTATTCCCAGTGTTGCTTAATTGGGATGATGAAGCATTGAAGAAGAGACAAAAAATGGAAATAAAGGGAGGAGGCTTTGGGGGTAGCTATGTCTTAGATCCAATTGAAGTAACTGTGGAGAAAAGTAGTGAGGATAATAACAGGAAAATGGAAAAACTGATAGCAAAAGCAAACTTGGTTGCAAAACACATGCTTGAATTGTTTGAAGAAATCGAGAACACCACTGTGGAGAGTAGTACCGTCCCTGGATTTCATAGGGCAATCAACAAGCAGACTCATTGGTTGTGATATTGAAAATGATGCAACTTCCGAAAGGGTAGATAATGAAGACTTTGAAGATGAAAGCTTGTGGGCAAACGAATCATTTCTTCGTTCAATCTCAGAAATAGAGGAAGCAACTATAAAGAGAGATGAATTAATCAAGAACATGTTGGATATGTCATCCTTTAGTCTTGGCCTATCACAGATGACTCAGTCAACACCGAAGAATAGAGAGGTAATTTATTCACATTATGTATTTAGATTTTGTGGGATTTAGAGTTTATGCACATTTTTCCTATGTATGTTACCTAGGTTCGGAGTTCAGACCGTGCAAAGTGTGCAGAAGAAATGAATGATCGACATAATGCAGAAAATAGAAAGGAGGTTATAGAAGAAAAAGATACTGAGGTAAACATTTGGAAAAGTTTCTGTGATCTTTCATTAGGAAATGTAAATTGTAAATGATTCATCCCAGTAACTGTGACCTGTTATTAGGGCAACACCGTCTGGACAAATGGCAGTGATGATGAGCTATATAATGAATTAATAGACAATTTTGAGGTATCCAGTTATGTAGATGTTTCATCATTTGTTATGCACATTGAGTAATTTTTATATGCACATTGGTGAGATTTGATATGTACGTTACTTAGTCGGGTGCATGCACATTTACTAGTTTTTATATGCACATTAATGTCCTTTTATACACACATCATGTAGTCTGGTGCAAATGAAGAACATGGTGTAAATTCAGTTTGGGGGGGGGTTGGTACAACGAACTTGGTGGTGGAGAATGTAGCTGAAAAGGGTGGTGTTAATGAAGGAAATAAAGAAAATAATTCTATTCACGGCATCCCAGTAAGTACAATAAAATTTGACATAGTTAGATCTGCATATGTTTTCTCATTTGTTATGCACGCCGGTGAGGTTTGATATGCACGTAACTTATCAAACCTCACCGGTGTGCATAACAAATGAGAAAACATATACAAATCTAGATATGTCAAATTTTATTGTACTTACTCGGATGCCGTGAATAGAGTTATTTTATTTATTCCCTTCATTAACACCACCTTTTTCAGCTACATTCTCCACCACCAAGTCCGCTGTACCAACCCCCCCTTGAACTTAATCTACACATGTTCTTCATTTGCACCAGACTACATGATGTGTGTATAAAATGACATTAATGTGCATATAAAAACTAGTAAATGTGCATGCACCAGACTAAGTAACGTACATATCAAATCTCACCAATGTGCATATAAAAATTACTCAATGTGCATAACAAATGATGAAACATCTTCAGAACTGGATATCTCGAAATTGTCTATTAATTCATTATATAGCTCATCATCACTGCCATTTGTCCAGACGGTGTTGCCCTAATAACAAATCACTGTTACTGGGATGAATCATTTACTATTTACATTTCCTAATGAAAGATCATAGAAACTTTTCCAAATGTTTACCTCAATATCTTTTTCTTCTATGACCTCCTTTCTATTTTCTGCATTATGTCGATCATTCATTTCTTCTGCACACTTTGCACGGTCTGAACTCCGAACCTAGGTAACATACATAGGAAAAATGTACATAAACTCTAAATCCCACAAAATCTAAATACATAATGTGAATAAATTACCTCTCTATTATTCGGTGTTGGTTGAGTCATCTGTGATAGGCCAAGACTAAAGGACGGCATATCCAACATGTTTTTGATTAATTCATCTCTCTTTATAGTTTTGCTTCCTCTATTTCTGAGATTGAACGAAGAAATGATTCGTTTGCCCACAAACTTTCATCTTCAAAGTCTTCATTACCTACCCTTTTAGAAGTTGCATCATTTTCAATATCACAACCAATGATTCTGCTTTTCGCTTTGATTGCCCTATGAAATCCAGGGACGGTACTACTCTCCACAGTGGTGTTCTCAATTTCTTCAAACAATTCAAGCATGTGTTTTGCAACCAAGTTTGCTTTTGCTATCAGTTTTTCCGTTTTCCTGTTATTATCCTCACTACTTTTCTCCACAGTTACTTCAATTGGATCTAAGATATAGCTACCCCCAAAGCCTTCTCCCTTTATTTCCATTTTTTGTCTCTTCTTCAATGCTTCATCATCCCAATTAAGCAACACTGGGAATCCTCTAGGATATGACTCATTAAATATCTTTAATCTATCAACATATAACAGCTGCAAATAAAACGACCGTATCAACATATATTAGATAATACATTACTTATCCAAATTAAAGCAGTAGAAAATACTTACAGTCAGAAACAACGATGGCCCCCCGAACGGCTTATCTGCTTCCCATTTTAGCCTAGCTCTATCTAGGCATTTCATAACATATTCACACCAGTTCCATTCTCTAACTTCATCTACATCTTTCAAACAACTCATTATAGATGGATACACATATCCATTTTGTGTATTCTCAATAAGGCAAGCTTCTACCAATGTTAGGAAGTGCCTCTTAAACCAAGTACCCCCCCCCCACTTTGATCCAACATCACCTTCATCAATGTGGCTGGCAAAATCTTCTTGTAATTATCAAAGAACCCTCTCCACTCATCCAACAAATCTTTACCTTCTGATCTAGATAATGAAAGTATACTCTTTGGACCCATGGGGAAACCGAAAACCCTACGCACATCCTCATCAGCTATATATAGTTGTCCACAGTCTAATAATCTAACCACACATTTTCTTGCATCAAACATCGTTACCAACCAATGTGCCGTCTTCAAAGGTACTTCAGTAATGTTTAGGCTCAATAAGAAACCAAATCCTAATTATTTGACAGCATGTATCTGATTTGTGTTCATTCTTGCAACAGATCTATAAAGGCACATTGGGCTTGCACGACACAGTAAATATGGGTACTCTTCAACCTGCACTGCCGATCGCTTTTACTCTCGGCGGTGTGCTATCTAACTTACCCTTCATTTTCCTATCCACTTTCCCCCCTTTGACTTCTATCTTTCCTCTTTTTCTTATATTTGAACTGATTTTGGCTTTAGATCCCCCGATTAAAGCCGTTGTCTTTTCTCTTGCCCGATCATCGTATAAAAAATGTGCATATAATGATTATTTAATGTGCATATAAAATACCCATGATTAACTCTTAGAATCTGTATATTTATACAAAAATATGATTGTGCATATATTTTATAGTTAATGTGCATACATTTCATCGATAATGTGGATACAAAATGTACAAATAAACCCTAGAAATTGGTAAAAACTACATCCCAATAATATGCATATAAACTGTTATCATTTCGACAAATCGTCATTTTTCCAATCTCTCTTACAAATGTGTGGCTTAGAAATTGGTATAAACCCTAATTTTTCCAATCGCGCTTTCGAAAAAAATTGTATTAACTTGATTTGAACTAGATTACAATGTGTGGATTAGAAATTGGTATAAACCCCAGCATTTTCGACAAAAAATGTATCAACTAGATTCGAATGTCAACATACCTTCGATTTTTACAAATCGCACTTTTGCCAAGAGAAATGTGTATTCTCCTTCAAGAATCACTCTCTTTTGAAGCAAAATCTCAATTCCGGCAATTTATATTCACTCGAATGCTTGCGTTTCTTCAAATTGTCCCCATTCATACACATTGATTCACGGGTTCTTCAAAACCGCTCTTTGGCGTCGATTCGTGATTAATGTGTGATCGATTGTGAAGATTCAAGGGAACCCACTAAAAAATTTGAATTTTGAAGAGGGGAACACTACAAAAATTATGCAATTTATCGACGGAATATGACACGCTAAATTTACCGACGGAATATCGACGGAAAAACTCTGTCGCCATCTTACCGACGGAAAAATCCGTCGGCAAATTTTGAATTTTGAATTTTTTATTTTTTTAAATTTATAGCCGACGGAAAATTCCGTCGGCATATTTAAATTATATATATATTTTTTTAAATAAAAAAATTAAATTTACCGACGGAATATTCCCTCGGTAAATATATATTTAGATTTATTTAAATCGAAACTTTAATTAATTTTTGAGAAAATCTTTTTTTAAATTTAAAAAATAAATTTACCGACGGAATATTCCGTCGGTAAATATATGTTTAGAATTATTTTAATCGAAACTTTAATTAAATTTTGAGAAAATCTTTACCGACGGATTTTTTCGTCGGTAAATCCGTCGGTGAGACCTAAATTAATTTACGGGCGAAGGCGTGGCCGGACCGTAACACAAATCCGGCTGCCGCTTGCTCTGTTCTTCCGCCTCGCCGCCGCCAGTCGCCTCGCCGCCGCCTCGCATTTCGTAAGTAGATGCTTTAGTTTTCGCATTTCGTAAGTAGATGCTATGCTATCCATATGCTATGCCATTTCAGCAGTAATTCTCGAAGCTTTTGATGTGTATTATGAAGAAAATCAGTGTATAATACTTTTGCCATGATTATGAGTGATACCAAAGGTTATGAATTTTATTTGTCAACCTTGTTATAGATGGAGCAGAAAATACATGTAGCATAAAACTAGATTTGAGAAAATACACAAATACGAGCCCAAATACATGTAGCATAAAACTAGATTTGATTTTGATGATTTTGTAATGTGGATAGGGGAATAGGGAGTTGAAACAAGACAAGAATAGAAGACAAAATCCAAAACAACATGAGAAATTTAGACAAACGGGAAATGATTGAATGGAGGATTTTAAGATAACACGAAATTGTATTAAAAGGTATGGTTTTACAGATGGGATGTCTGATTGGGCATTGGTTTAATGTAGCTTATGTAATTTTTTATTCCAGTTCAAGCATAATTGCTTTATGTGACCTGTGATCCGAAGATTTACAATCAGGATTTGAAATAATGAGTCGTTCGTGGATGTATACACGGTGGACAGTAGACGGTTCATTGAATCCTCAATTTGTGAATGGCATTGAGGATTTCATTGATTGGGCAAGTAGCCAGACAACTTATATGGACGGGGAAAAAATTAGATGTCCGTGTAAAAATTGTAAGAATAAGCTATTTTTGACTACACAAGTTGTAAGAGAGCACGTCGACCTCCTATCAGGGGATGGTAATGGATCATGCTGGGCTAAATTATAATGATGCGGATATTGAGGAGTCGCCAAATAATGAAGCAAACAAGATTTATGAAATGTTGCAGGCAGTCGACACGGAGTTGTGGCCTGGTTGTGAAAAGCAATTAATGATTATTCTTTGTTTTCAGGTACATGGCGCCTCCCAGAGGTCGTGGCAGGACTGTATCAGCTCCTGCTGGGCGTGGAGCACCCCCATCGTCATCTGGCTATGGGGGCAGTCCCCCTGAGTCGGGTGGACCCCATCAGGGTTCTACCGACTCTTACTCGGTGGATAGCCGTCGTTGTTTCGAGATTTCACCTGAGGGGTATGTGATAATTGCTTTTATTAATTTTAAATATATCAAGTATAACTTGGATTAACCAATTTTCAATAATAGGCAATTGCTTGAGCCATCTGGATTGGCCTCGACAATCGTTGAGTGTTTTAAAAAGATCAATAACCCGACTGAGTTCACTTGGAAGCTGACTCCTCCTGAAATTAAGGAGCAGTATTTTGAGGAATTTAAGGTTAGTTTTTCTTTCAAGTTTACAGTCTTATAATTTAGCATTTACTTATATATATCTAACATGTATAAACATGTAAATTGTAGAAGCACTTCCGCTGGCCTGCTGACTAGGACCAGGCAGTCCACCACATGTGGCAGAAGAGGGCGTCCAAGAGGTTCAGTGATTAGCACTTCGAAATGAAGAAGGGTCGCCCTAAAAAACCGGACTACATCAACACAGAGAGATGGGCGGCCCTCAACGAGTACTGGATGCGGCCAGAGGTACTCTAGAAGTCAGAGACTGCTTCCCAGTGCCGCAGGTCAGAGCCAGAGCCGGGCGCCGGGATGAGCAAGCACAAAGGAGGGTCCCGGTCAGCCCTACAGTACTCCCAGTCTACGGTAAGTCTCATTTTATATATTTTTTAGCTTCTTATGTCTTTGTTTTTGACATAATTTTGTTTATGCATGTGATGAATATGCTTCTCAGAGGGGATGCTCCTTAGAGTCCACCGCCTTTGACACTTTTCAGAGTCTCCATTGCAAAGGTGGAGACTTCTCCAACATGAAGGCGGCGAGACTTCATGTAAGCACACAATTACAATATATAGAATATTATTCTAGAATTCTGAGTTTGACTAATTTCTATTTTTATATTGTAATAGGCGGAGGTGGAGCGGATTGCTGCTGAAGAAGGCCCCAACGCGGATAAAAATGCGATTTATCTGCGGTTGGAAGGGGTTCGGGACAAGAAGCAGCGGATGTACGGTTTCGATGAGGAAGGGAACGGCTACATCAACGCCGCCAGCCGCTCTTCTACTTCTTCACTTGGGTCATCCCAGAGCAATACTGAGATCATGCGCCGACTAGAGGAGGAGTCGGCAGCTAGGAGGAGCCTCGAGGAGCAGGTCGCATTTATGAATGCGCAGATGACCCAGCTTATGGAGATGATGGGTTCCTCTAGCCGACGACAGCCTCCGGACGACAAAGACCGATCCCCTCCCCCCCGCCACCTCTTTATGATCGACTTATTTATGTTTTATGTATATATACTGAATATTTGGATTTTATGATTTATATATTTATATTTTCGTTTCGGTTTGCTTTTTGACTTGATTTGAATAGTTATATGTATGTGTTGTGTTGGTTGGTTAAAAAATGCAGGTTGTCGAAAACCAGGTACAAAAAAAATTATTTAAAAAAAAATCTACTGACGGAAATTTCCGTCGGTAATTTTACCGACGGATATATTCCGTTGGTGATACGTTCCCGACAGAATATCCGGTGACAGTCTGCCGACGGTAGAGTTTCGTCGGCAATCCGTCGGTAAAATTTACCGATGGAAATTTCCGTCGGTAAAATTTACCGACAAAGGCTGACCCGACGCCTCTTTTCCGTCGGTATTCCATCGGTAATATTTTTACCGACGGAATATTACGGTTTACCGACGGAATTTTCCGTCGGTGTACGGTGAATTTCTTGTAGTGGAAATGAGAGAAATAAGAAATGGTGTAAGGTAAACGAGGGAACCCATCTTTTAATTTTATCCCACATTCTCCCCAAACTGCCCTTATTAACCTATTACTTCTTCAAAAAAATGCTAAAATAAATTAAATCTCTACAAATCCTAGCCATCCATTGTAGTTGATCTATGGATGTAAGATGTTCTCATTTCTCTCTATAAGGGGGTGTTCACAATATAAGCCCATATATATATATATATATATATATATATATATATATACACCTACGAAATTCGAGAGCTGTTTGTGTCCCATATTTATATACTTTTGGGTGTCTCCATAAAGATATTAACATGTAACACATTTTATAAAAAAAAAAATTAGACTGTATGTGGATTACACATAACGCATGTCAATATATTTGCGGAGTGGAACACCCATGCATGTATGATGAAATTCAAGTATTGCATTTATAGCTAATTAGGGATCCAAGAATTCAAGGATTAAATGATAAGCTCATAGAGGGTTAATGATGTACTTTATGATTAAGGGTTTTATTAGATATACACCTAACTCCATTTGAAACTTATTTATGCTGCTGGTACACTTAGGACCAGAATAATGTCGGTTCATATAATTAAATAAAATAAAATAATAATAATTACTACTGCTAGTCATGTGTTGTAAGATAATACAAGACAATTATGCTTCTTAATACTCTGTTTTCGTGATTTCCCAACTCGAATTGATGTAAGCATCAACTGTACTTAGCTTCTTATATATATAATCAATACGATTCAAAATAGAGGATCACTTTCTATCCCGATCTCAACAAAAATTGAGGGCATTCGCCATATATATATATATATATGATTGATGGAGATGCCAAACTGTTTGTAAAAAGAGGCCATAGAGCTCATGTGAGGTGTCTGCTTTTGCCAATTAGCATCTAATTCCAAAGGGTTGGTCATCTTGCACTTCCTACTTTTAAACGAAATTATTATATATATATATATATATATATATATATATATATATATATATATATATATATATATATAATTGTCCTTTCGTCCCACTATTATTGTCCCACTTGTATTTTTTGGTTATCTCATTATTTATGTCACATACGAAATAAGGAAATAAATGAGTGAACCACAATCAACAATCTAAGCAAGTGGATCCTACCCTTTTATACTTTTACACCACAACTTTACATATTTACCTTCACTATCTTAATTATTGTGTCTAGTCTCAATAGGACATAAATAATGGGACGGATGGAGTATTTCTATCGAGAATACTCTAATATCTAGATGCCCTAAACTCTTATGAGGACCAATGTCTTTCCAAGATGGGACCACCTACATCAAACCTGATATGTTTTTTAGGGTTAATGATGTTGAAGTTTGAATGGCTTCAATGCACCCACCTAATCAAATTATATACCCCACAACTCTATCACCAATGCATTCGCTACCTAGTTGAAACCCTAATTTTATTTTATTTATTGTAAAGCTTTTTCTAATTTTGGTACCAAATTATCAAGAGTATTTAGGTTCAATTGATTTGGTTTAATTTGGAGTAATTCGTAGTTAATTAAATCTAGCTAGGATCTTAAATGAATTGAGCTACTCGAATCTTCCTTATAAAAAACATTGTTCAAGATTGTCTATCGCATATGATTAGGCATTCTGGTTTGAAGGCTATTTCACCGAAGCACTTCTAGTCTATCTAGTGCGCACCTCAAGTAGTAGATGCGGATTTCTCTCGTCAAGCAAAAAAAATATTGTTCTAGATTTTAAATATAAATTGATTATATTATGTTTTATAAGTACATAAAAATAAAGAAATTGTTTAAGTTAATACATATTGTTTATAGAATAAACGAGTCAAGTTTGAGATTAACAAGACGCGTCTCGATTACATCCCTATATTTGTATGTTTGACCGGATACTACTCTTTTCCTTAACCGGTTTTTTGTTATAGTGAGAGACCCAAAATACTTGTGGTGTTGGTATAGTTTTGGAAGATGAAGTCAAGAGGTGTAGTAGTTGAAGATACATTGCTTCTTATGTTCAAACATTTTTTATTATTTTCTTACAAAATCCTTCATATATATGATACTGTGGATTTGAATGATGCTAGTTTTCCATACGAATGTGAGGAGTTTTTGACCATTTAACTAACTTGTTTTGTAATCATTCGTGTTACGTTCGTCATACATATTTATTGTCGTGCTTTAAATATAGTAGTGTGTATTATTTATCAGTGCACGTAATACATATAGCTAGTCATTTTGAACACTTATTATAATGATATTTTATCTTCTAAATTATTTTAGTTGAACTTCAAATATTGTAAAATTAGTTGTACCATTATAGTGTCCAATTGTGGCACGATAACTCAAAATTGCAACCAGAATGTCTCAATTTAAGAGTTTTTTACTACTTTCGAACTTATTAATATGGGCTAGTTAGGTAGGTGATTAGTTATTTCTTTCCTTCTAAGTATCAGTTAGGGCATGCTTTGTCAAAATTGCACTTGTGAAGCTCCAAAGCAGGGAAATTCCGAAATTGGACAAAATCTGACCTTACTCCTAAAAACTAAAAATTATTGTCCTAAATTGCTAAAATTTCAGACCTCTATAGTTAGTAGACTGAAGCTTTTGAAAAATAGCTTTCCCTTTCAGCATGTTACATATAGATATATCGTATCAACAAATACAAGTACATAAATAGTGCAATCTAATCACTCAGGAAGTTTTTAACGGTAAAAAATACCAACTACGATGCATGTTTAATATAACCAAATGAAGTCAATTTGTACATGTACAGTTTCTTGAAATAGCAAATTTCAAAAGAATCAAACTAAAGATAAAGATAAAATCCTTCAATCTTCTTCTTCCTCTAATACATGCTTGTGGGAGACAGAGAAAGAGCGAGAAGGTAAATTTACACGACACGAAACAGCAACGGGTAACCACTCTCACTAGAAACAACAATAAAATGAATCCATCTGCTGCAAAGAAAGCTTATAATCTGCAGTTTCAGGAGGAGCGAGTCGAACCATCATCTACCATCCAATCAGAATTCTGGAAGCATTTCAATGGCCTCATCACCTGCATAAGGAAAATGATAAGGAAAATGGAGTTGGCATTTCGAGATGGATAGGGAAATAAATACCTTCCAACGCCTTCTGTGCCCGAATCTGTTATAGATGGCCTCAAGCCGCGGAATTATTTGCTTAAACGTTGGTCTATTCGCTGGATTGTCGCTCCAACATTCCTCGATCAACCTGTAAAAAGGATAATTAAGTTGCAATCACCTGTATAAGTACATGTTCGGAATAAACAACTTACTGTTTCAGTCCATGTCCGTAGAACTTTGATGAAGCTTTGAAAGGAGGGCGCTCTTTTTCAGAATAAGATTTGGGAACGTCTTCGTCTTGCTTCGTATGGAACGGTGAGTATCCTTCAATCATCTAATTTTAGTACACACCAAAATGTTCAAGTACAAATTTAGACAAGATCATAAGAGGAAACAAGCAATTATCAGAGCAAATGCCACTTGTAAGATTAGTGCCCGAACAAAAGTCCAGTTACTTCTCTCTAAGCCAATTTAAATGGAACAAAAACAGCACTATTCATCTGATGCATTAGATGTTATGGCGTACCTCTTGTAAGATTAACGCGAATGAGAAAACATCTACTTTAGTGTTGTACTCTTCGTTTCTGAAAACCTCCGGAGCCACATACCGACCTGTCAATGGACAGATAATTGTTATAAGAACCAATTATTTCTTTGACAGTATGTCTTGTTTGATATCAATCCACTAGCTCTAACTCTTCTCAAACAGGAAAAGTAATCCAATTATTTTTGTTAAAATTATATAACTATAAAACTGCATAAGGTCTACCAGGTAGCAAATACAGAAGTGGCAGCCATAACCATACTGTCACCGAAATCTTTAACATTGGGTAGAATGGTTGTCATGATTCCAAATCTTGAGGAAATCAATGCACGTGGTCTGAGTTTATTTAGGTTTGTATGACCAGACACAATAGTAATTTGAGCTGAAAACTCACAAGAAGTATCTTGACAAGAAAGAGGTGTATCTTCTTTAATTGTGTTAGCGACTTCTAGAAGCTTGCTAACGCCAAAATCTGCAACTTTTAGGTGTCCAGAGTCATCCAACAAGATGTTCCTGTTATCTTACTCAAGCATAGGAGCAAATGCTTTAGAAACTTATAACAGAATGAAAACATAATGAAGCTGGAAATGCAAACTTACGAAGGTTCAAGGTCACGGTGAATAATTGCTTCCGGTCTGTGTTCATGTAGATAGTTCATTCCCCTGCAAAAATTGCAAGATGACTTTTATGCATTTAAATCAATTAGTAGATGCCAACATCCAACTGGTCACCGCCACTTTTTAGCCAATTACATAGAAGAGTTCCTAGTCTGAAACTTGTCGACAGTTTAGATCAACACTTCATACTTACCCACAGCAAATTTGTTTAGACAAAATAAATAAGGTTGTTACGAACCTGGCAATATCCATTGCAAATCTGAGAGCTGTTGCAGGTTTAAGTGGAGCCTTTCTCTTCAAATATTCATGAAGGTCACCCTGCAAGTTGATGGAATATATATTATACAACAAGAATTGCAGAGAATGATGATTTGACTTCAATAAGCATATGCAAGAAAAATTATATGTAGCTTGCACTCACTCGAAATACACTCGAAATACAATCTTAGTCATAAACTCCCTCTAAATACAGAATATTGAGTATTAGGATTTGGATGCCACTAAGACCTTTATACATCAAAACCACTAAGGAAGAAAGACAACAAACAAAATACATAAGGTTTTAAAGCATGTCATAAACCACGTGTGGATTTAGAGAACAACGAAAATCACCTGGTAGTGTTACCACAACCCACACTAACAGATCACCCCTTGAACATGCTTATATTGTTCTACCGGGGAATAGAAATAAAGGCAGGTAAAACAATGCTACAAGTTATCAAATCTTCTTGAATAGACATCGTTCCATAACCTTTTCAGAATCTTCATCTATTATGCCTTCATTAGTTCCTAATGTCTAGACATTTTAGAAATAGTATTCAGAGCTTCGACGACAGTCAAGAAATGTTAACCCAACAAAAGAACTAAACAAGCCAGTCTGGACTCTGGCAGGACCGGACCATTAAGCAGCAAATAGACAAGATATCATGCAGTGACAACTTAAATATTCTTAAAAAAGAACGAGAAAGAGATACGAGGAAAATGCCCAGATGCAGCTGTAAAAATTATATATAGGGGTCTAAAACAAGAGAGAAAGCTCCCCAAATAAAAAAAACAAATGAGCTCAAAAAACAGAGATAATAATCTACAGAAAACTTCCACAGTAAGAAAGAAATTCAACAGTAAACCAGATAAGACGTGAACATAGGTTGTATACAAAGATTTAAAGGCTAAATAAGCTTCAATAAATACCTTTGGTAAGTATTCGGTCACAATCATCATCGGACTGCTCTGTGTTACAGCCCCAAGAAACTGTACAACATTTGGATGTCTTACTTTCTGAAGCAATGCAAGCTCATCCCTAAAAGCCTTGCTGAAAAAACCACGGGAATCAGATAACTACAAGTTTTCAATTACTATCATTACTTGAAGAACTCACACTTTATCCTCAGCAGCAATTCCTTTCCAAAATGTTTTCACTGCAACTTTTGTTCCACGCCAGAAAGCTATTCTATAGGTTCCCTGATATGAAGTTCTCACCATCAGGATATAGTGAATGACTCGGATAAGAAGGAAATATATCAAGGTAAGAGTAGGCGAAAGAAATGCAAATGCTCGATACATGGTCACATTACTAATACTATATGAAATTCCATCTGAGCTTTTAAGTATACAGTTAATGATATATCAAACTTATCTAAGTATATGAGGGCTTAGAAGAGAGCGTCAGTTATACGCTTAAGACTAACTTTAGGAAGATCTGTGCCTGCTACTTCAGCCCCATGTAAATCTAGCATATTGTCAACAAGATACATCCTCATTTCCTCATTTGTCAGAACTGTTTAATATTGTATAAGGCTCTGTATTTTTGTCTTTTTATATAAGCCAAGGAAGACTGTTCTTAGCCAAATATGAATGAATAAGGCAAGAGAAGTAGTTTGCATGACTGGAGAACTAGATTATGAAAGATAAGCTTAGTTGTTATGTCTAGCCAGTACATGTTGGATAGGTATGTTACTGAATGAAATTAAACTGCATTCCGCAAGATGTCAATAAGAACCATTTATCCATCTTTCCATAACTAAGCTCGATTTAGGAAATAATTTGAAATAGTACAAAGTGAACATTAATGGTAACCGAGTCTACTGAATTTAGAAGTATAGGTGCAGTACCTTTGTTAATTCTACACTGCCGGTAAAATCAAGTTCTTTGGGATCAATCTCATATTCAGGTATCTGACGAGCATTTTCAACATGCATGGGAGCCATCTAACAGGACAAAAACCAATAGAAATATAAGCAAGAGAACAGAACATAATGCTGCATTAAAAATATATGACTTACAAGATTCTTTGCATCATACTTCTCCAATAGCTTAATTACACCATGGTTTTTATAATGTATGGCATCAGCAAGAGGCTAAGAAAGAAAAGCAGGTCAGAAAACAGAAAACCGAAGGGGGAAAGTAAAGCGTGTTAGATTTGTCTTGGGGCATTTAGATCAGCAACAAGTATCTACAAGAAGAAACTCTGAATAAACTAGAAAACACACATGCACCAATGATTTAGTAAGTAACCAGTGTACAACTTACTGTGTAAAGGACAACATAAAAGCAATCGTTAGGCTGGATATTTTGTATTAGTTCTGCATTACAACTCATTTTTATCCATAAAATCCCCTCAAACTAAGATAACAATCACCTCGAATTATTCAACAAACAGTACTAGGAATCAATATCTTAACACATAATGCAGAATTATACACAACAGGTAGCAGAAGTGGAGCAGCATTCTTTACTGCATAAAACTAATTGTAATTTTTGGTTTCAAATTCTCACTTTTTTATACTTCCAACATTAAAAAACACACCATACCATAGAAATCAGATTCCATTTTCTTGTTCTGAAAACAAATGTAAGTTATAAGCATCCATTCAGCATCACAAGCCCAAAGATTGTCAAGAACACAACCACAACTAAAATCTAACATCATCTTAAACTCAAGTCAATTTGTCAAGCACTATCATATATTTGAGCCTCAAGATTCAGATCATACCGTGCTTCCCCACCGATCTCTAGAGTCCACCTTCGCTCCGTTTTCAAGCAGCAACTGGGCGACATCATCGTACCCCTGACAAGCAGCAACATGAAGAGCAGTCCGGTGATCAATATCGCCGAAATTAACATCTACGCCGGACTCCATCAGTTCCTTAATGCCATCCAAATCACCCCCATTTACTAAATACATCAGCTTCAATCCTGGGTCAATGTGGATGACATCATCTTCTTCGGATTCTCCATCAAGGTCCTCATACTCCCTCTCCGGCGCCATTGACGATTGCTTCCAGAGAGTACATTTCACGGGGGTTTCAGACTCCATTGAAGACGTTATTAAGCCCCCAACAAGATTTGGATAAATCTTGATACTCGCTCGAGATTAGATTTTTTTACGCAAGACAGTATTTCTTGAAGCAACTTCCGCCGTAGTTTTCGGGAGTTTTTCCTTCAAGAGAAAGGGTTCATAAAACAAGATTATGAAATGCCGAATCGGGACCAAAGTCAACCCTCACCTACCGAGAATGAAAAAAAATCAAAATAAGCACTCGGATGTAATCAAGAAACTCGCAACCCAACCCTCAAACAACTAAAAAGTTCAAAATCTAAACCCAAACAAACACCTAAAAGCATACCAACCAGAACCACAACAAGCAACTAATAAGCTTTTCAAAAGGCTCGAATATGAAAATCAAGAGAAACCCACAATTTCGATAAACTTTAGATGACCAAACAAACTTCGCCAGAAAAATGCAAAAGCAAGGAAAGAAATATGCTTAAAACTATATAGAAAAAAAACACGCATAGGCACACACTTCTTCTGTGCAAATGACAGCGGAGAGATAGTTGGCCGACAGGCAAAACGTTGACAAGTTTGAAGGCAGGCGAGTGGCTTCACGCGTTAAGAAAAAGCATATGAAAGGGATAATAAATTATAAACCAATAAGAAACCGTTGTTAATGATAAGAACTAGCAGTGTCTAGTTGGCAACTTGGATTAATTTTTGCAGCCACTAAAATTAGTATATGGGTTGATTATTTCATAAACTGAGCTACGATAGGCGGTTAAGATTTTCTTGTCTTAACGACAAAGAAAGCCCATGAGTGGTCAATGGGATGGGAGAAACTTCATTTTCATACAACAATGCAAAATATGTAAATCACGACCGTAGAAGTTTGATTTGATAGCATGATCTTAATTTATCGTTACCCCGCACTTTCTTTGTTTTCGACTCATTGCCACCCCAATTCACACTTGACATTAGATGCTTCTTCGTATTGATAAACAGTTTTTTTTAAGTTAGTAGTATACAAATATATGAATTTTAGGATAATTCTTACTTTACACAACTTCACCATATTTGCATATAGGTTTTTTAATTTGTTAAAATTTATACACGGATAAAAATTCCTTTTAAAAACCAAAATCTGCTTAAATTTCATGTATTTGAAAATTTATAATTTTCTTAAACCTACATTAGTAATATTAATAAGTAAAACGTTTTATAGATGAGCAGACAAAGGGGCAGTTTACAAGATTGATGTGTGAATTTCCATCTCCAGCCGCAAACTATTATTATTATTATTATTATTATTATTATTATTATTATTATTATTATTATTATTATTATTTGCAATAGTGTATAATTATGGAGAGAAATAGAGAATGAGAAGCCAATTAATGAAGGAAGAAATATAATCGAATTAATTGATTGAGTTTAATATAATTTAAGTAGTGAAGGAAGCAAATTGTCAAAATAGACTTCTCAAAAAAAATAATTCCAAACTAGTCTTCGCTCAAAACTAATTCTCAAATTAATCTTCTCTATAAATAATATTCCAAACTATTTCTACCTATGCCACATAATAATCTATGGATATTAACTATTTTACTTTTACATTTATGTTATCTTTTACCTTTTTAAATAGGGAAATGACAACTAATGATAGTTTTAAATTAATAATTTAAGTTTAGAAAATTAATAAATTTAAAAAATAACTAATATCAACACAAAATTAATATATCTACTTTATTTTATTCATTGTCATATTGATAACATATTTTTAAATACACGACACGGCTTGCGTCATGAATGTTCAACAATGTAGTATTTATTAAGTTTTTACCATTAAAAATAATTAATTTTTAAGCCAAAAGAAAAAAAAAAGTGTTTTCTTGAAGAAACACTTTTTTTTTCAATAAATTTAAAAGGGATTTTCATTTTGACTCCTTGAAAAAAAAATCAGATAATACACTTTTTTTGATAAAAATAATATCAAGAATTTTTAAATTGAATAAAGAAATTATTTTATGGTGATTGTTTTAATTACGTTATATATATATAAATATATATATATATATATATTTTTTATTCATGAGATGAACATATAAAAACTAACAAAAATTTTTGATAGGAGAGATTAGTTTGATAAATAACGAGAAGAATAATCTGAAAAATAAAATTTACACAAGATTAATTTGGAAAATAAGTTTTATGATAAATTTATTTTGAAAATTGACTCTAGTGAAAGAGAGATGCATTAAATTGAGTAGTAATAATTTTGTAAAATTTAATAAATACAATAAAAACAAGCACATTTGTAGGTGTAGATAAGTCTTTGCCTATAAATACACACATAGTATTTAATATTGCAAAATTATTCTACATCGTCCATCAACATATATATATGCATAATTGTGTCTCTGTTCCATTCGCCAGTCTCCTCACGGGAACGGGACAAATTTCTTCATCTCCGTCGACTCGATATCAACGGCGAAACCTTTCCCGTGCTGCTTCCAGTAGTCCGCCTGAGGATTAATCCACTCCGGCTCTGCAATCTCCATCCTCGATGTCTTCATAGCCTCGCTAGATATGTTGTACTTTCTATCCCTCTTCGCGATCATCACCGGCTTCACCATGCCCAAGTTAACCGCCTGCGGCGACATCATCAGCGACGGCGGACCCACCGGAAGCTTATCACCTAATTATACATAATCAGACCATCAAATCACACGTGGACTATTAAAATTCGGATTTTAATCCTAAAATACCTCGGTCGATTTGCCATGTGCACCAAAACTTCCCATATGACTTCGCAATATTTTCGAGCTCGGGTTTCACAACCATCTCCGGCATCCGCGGATTCACCCAAAGCCCAGACTTAATCTGCACATCCATCACAAGAATTAGATTTAGAAAATTGAATTTTACATTGGAATTATCGATTGAAATAAAGGGAAATCTACCTCATAAGCATGGGAGTGCCACAATTTCTGTTCGTCGGCGGGGAGGCTTTCGAAGAGCCGATCGGATATAATATACTCGACGCCGATGAGGCGGCCGGTGGAGTCTTCGGAATCGTAGACGGCGCACTGGAGGAAGTCCTGGTTGAGGCGAGTGACGTAGTGGTGAGTCTCGATCTGGCGGGTCATGTCGTGGCTGTAGAGAGCGAAAGTGCAGACGTGTTGATTCATTTGCTTGATGGGCTTTAGAGATTGGAGCATCTGGGCCCCTTTGTCCAGCATATGCTGCTCCATGCTCATCGCCTTCCCCGGGGGGATTGGACCGCCGCCGTGCTCCGTTGCGCTTTCAGCCATGATCTCTGTTTGTGTCGGAATGAGGGAGTCGAGTTGTGAAAGAGTTACATGTATAGAGAGTTGGAGGTGAAGGCTTTATGTGCCACGTAAAACATGCAATCTACGTGGCGAGGCTGCTGCTACGTGGCGAGGCTGTCTGAATCTTTGACGATACGTTTGTGATTTACTGATGTATAGTTTTTGTGTTTTTTTTTTTTATAATACTCTCCTAGTTTCATCATTTATGTCTATTTCTATTATTTATAATACTCTAAATTATTTATACCTCATATCAAATAAGAAAAATAAATAAATGGACCACAATCAATCTAAATTAATAGATCTCACCGCTTTATATATTTACACTACTAATTTATCTATTTACACCACTTTGTTAATCTCAGGGTCGCGTTTGAAAGAGCTTAAAAATGACTTATTTCAATTTATTCTAAATAATAGTAAATTATTTTGAGGGCGTTTGTGAGAGCTTATCAAAATAATTTATTCTACGTCATAAGTTATTTTTGACTTATTTTTATAAATTAATATTTATAACTTATGAATAACTTATAAAGAGCTTATTCAGAGATCCACATTGAATCCTGACATCTACAGTTTTTACATTGAAATATTTTTTTTTATACTTTATAAGTTATTATTAATGTATACATCCAAACGCGAGCAACTTATTAAATTTAAAAATTTATGCCATAATTCCTTATAGAATAAATACTTTTAGAACGAAGGAAATACTAATGTGGTACAGGTCATAAGTAATTATTTTGGGAACTGAAATCGAAATTAGATTTAAGTATCTTCATGTAGTTGTATTTTAAAGCATTTATCATCTATGTTTACAGTCTCATGTCAATATTTATATTATCATATAATATTATGAAAAAAATGACACTTCCAAAAATTGACCAATACCATTAGAAAAAAAGAAGAAATTATTAAGCAGTAAACTCAATTATGTATATATTACAAGTTTACAACATGCAACCCCGACCAAAAACATTTCTGGTATAAGAAAATACTAATAGTTACAAATTATACACAACACTTAATTAGGGTTTACTTATGGATGTATTTGAACTCGGCCAATCTATGTTACACACCATGAGTACCAGTGATCTCAGAAAACTCAGAGGCGTATGAAGAGAAACCAGGATCCATTGTTAAAGCCTGGGATTGATCACCAGACGAGCTCTGGGTTCCTCTCTCCTGCCGGAAGTCTTTCATGGCTTTGATCCTCGATTCCGTGCTTCCATCCGCCACTGCATCGGGGATGGCGAGATTCCCTTCGATCATCTGCACTGCCTCCGACATGGTTGGCCGAACAGAAGGAGTTGCATTCGTGCACAGTAGGGCCACCTTGATTACCCTTTCCACTTCGTCCCGGTTGATTTCGGATCCCAACCTCTCATCGATGAGTTCATCAACCTTCTTGTTTTCTTGCAAGTGGGAAGCCTGCAATAACACACACACATATATATAGACTCTAAGATTGAGTACTCATTTACAAGTAACAGCTGTAGATGTATTTTACATACCCAATCTAGGAGGCAAATGAAGTCGTGACTAGGCATGTAGTTGCTGTTGCTTTTCCCACTCACGATTTCCAGCAGCACGACTCCGAAGCTGTAGACGTCTGCTTTGTCCGTGAGGTAGCCCCAGAGTGCATATTCTGGAGCCATATAACCTCTGCAAAGCAACTACATATTATACAGGCAAGCATGCGATACGAGCAAGTGTGTTCGTTATAATGAGATGAAGTGGACTCACATTGTTCCTGCAACTTTGGTGCTAATATGAGTCTTCTCATCTTCATTAAGCCTAGCTAACCCGAAATCTGATATCTTAGGAGTAAGGTCTTTGTCCAGCAGCACGTTTGTAGCTTTAATGTCTCGGTGAACAATTTTCAGCCTTGATTCGTCGTGGAGATAAGCTAGTCCCTTGGCGATCCCCATGCAAATCTTCAACCTCGTTGGCCAGTCTAGGATCAGCTGGCTTTTACCTGAATCTGATAATGGTGTTCCGACTGTCATGGAGGGATAAATCTTGAAAGCCTAATCGTGTATCGTAAAGGTCTTACCGAACAAAGCATGAGCAAGGCTGTTGTTCTCCATGTACTCATAGACGAGCAGCAACTGATCTCCTTCTATGCAGCATCCGTGGAGCTTCACAAGATTGGGATGTTGCAAGCAGGAAAACATGGCAATCTCATTCAGAAACTCACGGTTTCCTTGCCTTGATTTGGACGAGAGCTGCTTGACAGCGATTATAGTGCCATCCGGTAGCAAGCCCTGCACAAATTTTTTCTGTCAGGATTAACTACGAAACACTAAAATAAGCAGAGAATAGCTGTGCTTTTAGTAAAGGTAATGTACCTTGTAGACGGGACCAAAACCGCCTTCTCCAATCTTGTTCGCCTCATCAAAGTTGTTGGTGGCAGCCTTGATTTGTTTCAATGAAAATAGAACAGTTTGCAGTCCTTCAAATTCTGTTCGTGAAAAGAAAACAGCAAGCTTTAAGAAAACACTTCAAAATTTATTATACTCTCTTGAGCTTGAAATGCTCACCTTTGCCTAGTCGTCTTCTGTCTTTCAGAACACACTTCCACCAAACGAAGCCTGATAACAACAAGATAATGCAGGCTGGAACAACAGCACCAACAACATAACCTGTTACATTCTTCTTCTTCCCGTCCGAACAAACCTTGAAATCTGCAGTCATAGAGAACAATTTTGAAATGAGATCTTGGCATTTATTTAGTGTCTAGTTTAGTATCTACTTGCTGAAAGACGTGCAGAAGAAGTGCTTACTTGGGTTGACTGAAATAGCTGATATAAGAGAACCATAATCTCCTCTGTTAGGAATTCTAGTAGTCCCTTTACTAGTCCAGTAAAATCTGATCTCCAACGTACTATCATGTACCGTGGCATTGAAAGATACAACCACAGGCCTTCCATTACCACGAGCCTCATCTGCAATGTTGAAATATCTCCATACTAGTTTCTCCTGATGCACGGAGAGAACTGATCAGAGAAGAATGCAAGCCAAGTGGAGACTATAAAGTTGAGTTTATGTGCAGGAGACAACCTGGATGTATATGTCAAACGTCCGCCTTCCAAGACTGTTATACGTGTTGTCGCTCGTGAACATTATTTCTGCAAAGTGAAGGCTCACATTGTAACTCCCCTTCTCCAGGCAATAATGGAAGTATGTGAGAGAAAGAGGACTGAGGCGTGCTGTGGTGTACAAGTCCGGGAGACTTGTGTTCGTCGTGGGTCTGATTACACGTGAGCTGTCAGAGCTGCCTCCGTCCAAAAAGTATCCGGTGCTAACAAAGCCCCAATAGTTTTCACTTAAAAACTCAGCAGGATCACTTCCGATATCTCCTTCATAAAGAGCCCGTCTGTTGCTATCTTCGATGGTCAACCCATTGCCACCACATTTTACTAATAAAGAACATTTATCTGCCACGAGAAAGAAAGAAGCCGCAATATAAACTCCGATCCATTTTAACACTTCTAACAAATTCCTCAACAGAAGTAAAAAATGACAATTTTACTTACATCTTGGACAGGCTACATTCCTCGTACATGGAAGCATTCGTTGTCTGTTGAAGGTGCACAGCAGTTAGCATCTGAGATTTGCTGCATTTTATACTCTCTCACTAATTATAGCCATAGTTCTACTAAGAGCAAAGAGAACGAATATTCATCTTACAATATGTTTGCAGTTGTTGAGCCCTTGAACAAGTTTATCTTTCGATTCCTAATACAAGAAATAATGTTTAATATACCAGAGGCAGCCATGGAGATATATGATAGACAAATAAAGGGTATGTACATGTTTGTTTGACAAGCAGATTGATCAGGCCCTTGCCAAGTGAAGTTGTTGTAAGATAGATCACTGCACAGAATCAGAAATCGGTACTTTTAATAGCTTTAGACCCGGGCTGATGAAAAGTTCAATTTCCACCAAGAGTAAGGACCATATGTAACGAGCATAATGATAAAAATTTACATATTGCTTCCATCCTTCAAGAGTGCATCAGGAATGTTTCCACTCAGCATATTTCCGGTAACATACCTGTTGGTATACCATGCGGTGTGTGAGTCAGCGTAATCAAGAAAGAATAATTGTTACGTTATCTCCGAATAAGGAAAAATATTCTGTAATTTGAACTCACACAGTTTTTAGATTTCTTGCAATGTTATCCGGAATCCCTCCCACTAACTTGTTGAAACTGATATCCCTGGCAACAGGATGAACAAAAAAATAGTTATATCTGCAGCGATGCACGTTTTTTTCACAGAGAACAGGGCGATGGTAGAGTAGAATATGCTGCCAAATAATCTTTGTGCAAACATACGCAGTCCTTAATAATAAGATGTTACTAAAATATAACCAAGCTTAGTCCAATCCACCAAGACACAACAATCAAGAAAACCAGTAGCTTTTTCAATTTACGATTACCCAAATATGATCGAATAAAAACTTCATATAACATGAAGCAGCAGCTACAAGACAATCAGACTATGAACAAGTCACTGAGGAAAGTGTTAGGGACGTGATCTATCGGCGGAGGATGACGAAAGGGACGTAGAGGGCTACGTGGGCTGCATGCTTGCGTCGTGCATGGGAGGAAACGGATGGTAACGGCGGCAGTGATTTTTATTATATAGTTTATTATTTTATTATTATAAGTTAGTATAGTTTATTAATTAATAGTTTATAAGCCCATGTAAAGGGGTTGGCCACGTGTGAGGCCTTTTCCATATTGGTTTCGAATTGTTTAGTATTTATAGGATGGTTATCGTAGGAGAGAGCAGCAAGGGTTTTATATCCGTAGACTTGAACTCGGCGTAAGCTTGGCCGGAAGAGATTTCTTCCGTGGGATTGACTTTTGCTTTCGTTTTCTATTAATAATCTTTATTAGGTTAACTATCGTGTTAATCGATTCTCTTTACTCTATCAATTTGGTCCGACCTGCCGGATGGCAAATACGCGACAACAAAAAATGGATTCTCGAATGGATGAATTAGAGAAGGGACTCAAGGCGATGGATGTTCGTTTCAGTGGCGAATTGTCCACAATGAAAGATTCGGTGGCCATGATTCGTGAATTACTGAAAGAATTGGTTGCCGACAAGCATAAGACGGGCGAGAGTTCGGCTGGGGGTTCGCCTATGAACCCTAATCTGGATGAACACCAGTCGACGGAGGTTCCGAATAACAACAATACAGGCATGGCCATGGGATCGGTGGTCTCTTCGTCCGGCACACCGCAAGTAAACTTACCCATGTTCGATGGGTCCGGCGCGGAGGGTTGGCTGATACGGGTGGAGCAGTATTTTCAATTACATGGCACGCCTGAAGCTAGTAAGTTGGATGTGGCACTTGTAGCGATGGAAGGAGATGCCCTACCCTGGTTTCAATAAGTACGGGCGACGAGCCCGACGATGGCATGGTCGGGATTCAAGTTGGAGATGGTGCGAATGTTTGGTTCAAATCCATTAGCCAACCCTTTTGAGACGCTAGTTCAAACTAGGCAAACCCATTCGGTCGGCGACTATGTTACTACGTTTATTTCGCGAATGGTTCATGTGTCGGGCTTGGACGAGAAGTATTGTTTAAGGTTATTCCTTAATGGATTGCGGAATGAGATTCGACTTAAGATTATGTCACGGGATGCGAGGACTTTATCGGACACCATTCATCTTGCGAAGGAAATTGAACAGGAAGTCACGATTCTGGGAGGGCTTGGTCATACGTGGTCCGGGGAAGTGCATCGAGCGGGTATAGCGACTGTATCTAAGACAGTTGGGCAATTTGTACACGCTTACCCTTCTTTGTCTTCGGCGCTGTCCAATACGGGGTTTTCGGCCGGGAATTCTAAGAGTGGGTTCGTCAAAGACAACACTAGAGCATCGACACCTTCGGTGGGTTCGACGGGAAGGACTGGTGATGTGGGGAAGGCTCGACCGGTGCGGCAGATTACGCACCGAGACTATCTAGCCAAGCGGGCTGCGGGAAAGTGTTTCCGCTGTAACGAGAAGTGGTCGCCTACCCACCGTTGCGCAGATAAAACCTTTCAGGTCCTTATTATATCAGACCCAGAGGAGGCGGATGAGATTATATTGGAGGGCGAGGGGAATGTTGCTGTGGAGGGAAACGGGTGTTCGGATTTGGACCCAGAAGCTAATGCAATGATACTGACTCAGTTAGCTGCTCAAGGGTTTTCCGAATTCCAACCTTGAGGACAAGGTTGTTTGGAAGGGTGGAGGAGTTGTTAGGGACGTGATCTATCAGCGGAGGATGACGAAAGGGACGTAGAGGGCTACGTGGGCTGCATGCTTGCGTCGTGCATGGGAGGAAACGGATGGTAACGGCGGCGGTGATTTTTATTATATAGTTTATTATTTTGTTATTATAAGTTAGTATAGTTTATTAATTAATAGTTTATAAGCCCATGTAAAGGGGCTGGCCACGTGTGAGGCCTTTTCCATATTGGTTTCGAATTGTTTAGTATTTATAGGATGGTTATCGTAGGAGAGAGCAGCGAGGGTTTTATATCCGTAGACTTGAACTCGACGTAAGCTTGGCCGGAAGAGATTTCTTCCGTGGGATTGACTTTTGCTTTCGTTTTCTATTAATAATCTTTATTAGGTTAACTATCTTGTTAATCGATTCCCTTTACTCTATCAGAAAGGCTGGACTTCTATAACACATTTAGATCATATTCCTAGAAAAGGCATTAGGACCAGTCAAATTGTTGAAGTAATGAATATGGTCCAAAGGGCAAGCATAATCTTGGCAAGAGTGACAAGAGCTTTCGCTCATGATTTCATTATTATTTGATGAATTACTTTGGAGGCTAAATTACAAAATAAATAACGAAGACAACAAAATGCAGATAAGCTGTAAAACATTCGAAGAGAAAAGAACAGTCCTATGCAGCCTCCACATAAGTCAAGAGATTACTAAATAAGAGAGGTGGTAAGAAGAACGTTTGAGAAAGACATTGCTAATTACAAGTGACGTCGAACATCATCAACCAGTTGAGAACTGTTAACACAGAAAATCAAATAGCATGCATATTCATAATGAGTTGTAGATAAGTTACTCACAACATTAGCAGAAGTCTAAGTCTTCTCCAAATATACTCGGGGACTGCTCCAGAAATGTTGCAGTTCCTCAACACCCTATATCCAAGAATTAAAAGATGATAAAGATAGCCATAACCTTTAGGACTTCTAGAATGATGCATTAAGCGTACAATGTCGTTAAGCCTGTGGCGCTTATCAGCATTGGAAACTCCTGCTGGGGGCTCCTTAAATCGCTAATTCTCCTGCATACAGAAACTCCACTTGATTTAACTTCTTTTACATGAATATGATTTAAGGAAACTAGGAAAGTATACTCAAACCTATGATCCAGAAACTCACAAGTCAGTTAGCATGGTGAGAAGAGAGATGCTTGATGGGATGGGTCCAATCAGTCCACTTGCTTCTACTTCTCTTCATTCAGCATTTAACAGTAAAAGTCAGAACATATTCAACAAAAAATCATTTAATTTCCAGGCTTGGGATTAGATTATGAACTTACAATCTTTGAAGTTGTTTCCAGTTTTGAATGAAGTCAGGAATTCGTCCACTTAAATTGTTATCGTTTATCCTACTGCAATTTGGAAAAATGAAACATTGAACATACAAACGAAGATCGAAGATTAGAAAACGGAAAAAAGAGTGTAGTGTACTTACAAGTCATTTAAATTTGTTAGTGCTGAAAAAGATGCTGGCAGATTCCCAGTCAATTGATTGGAAGACAATATCCTGTGATTCAATCAACCGGAGATGAGGATGAGATTGTCTATAATTTGGTACATTTCGGATTCTGCACTAAAACATATATAGATATGAAGTCGTACAGAGATCGCAAGTCTTTCAACTTCCCAATATCAGAAGGAATGGTCCCTGAGAAATGGTTTGCTTCAAGGTTCCTGACATTAATAAATACTCTCAAGTTTAACTGGATTGGAATTTAGCCATGATAATCAAGAGGAATTCACAAATGAAAGAAAACGAGTGAATCCATCTCAATAAACAAATAACGGAAGAAAATGAAGACATACAGGTACATGAGAGTAGTAATGTTGCCCAGTTCCTTGGGTATTTCCCCTGACATGCGATTTACGAGAACAGATCTGTACCAATTACTAGTAAATATACAAGAAAGAGTTTGTATAAAAGTTAAGTCAAAAGTTTAAGATATAGCATACATATTTGTCAATTTTGTTGAAGCCCACTGCTTTGGGATTGTGCCCTGAAGGAGGTTGTATGCGAAATCACTGAGAACATAATGTTGAGTAAACTAGGTCAATGATGTTTGCCTTCATTACAAATATAAAAACATACGGGTAAGGAAGGTTCTTACACTGCTTGAAGGTAAGGAAGCTTCGTAACATTAGATGGAAGAACTCCAGGAAGATTGAGACTCTTAAGCACACTGCAACAAGTAGGAGTTTAACCCTTATGAACTAAAATAGTAAGCCTCATATAGATGCACCAAAGTTTCAGGTCTCCGAACCGTACAGTAAACAAGACAGACCTTTCGGGAAGTATATGAGTTTCATTTGAAATAAATTGAACATAATGTCCTTTGCATGTCGTGGATGCTTCTTGAAGCAATTTTTTAAAGATGAAACAACATTGTACCCTTTTCACAAGAATCCTACTGGTTAGTTAGACACATCAAAGAGCAGCCAGGTTATTGAAAAACTTAGTTATTGCATATTATCACAGATAACAGATTCATGCTAAAAAGAGAACAATCATATCAAGATTGTATGGCTCGAGTACGATTAGAAATGGTGAGAGGATACATGTCTGATAGTAATGCGAGGAGATTGTGTTGGCTACTTAACGTCTACAAAACTAAACATATGACATAACAAATATCAGTTATGCAAAGACGATGCAGCAAACATTAAAATGATCAGAGACTCAGAGACTGAAACCATACAGATTCGTAATATGGCAGACAGTGTTGTTGTTGAAGTTGCAATTACAATCAACATAACCATCAGATGCAGTTGGAGGTGTCGGCGAAACCCCAACCATCTCAATTTCACATTGATCGCCGTTGAATTTCCAGTAGGTTGCACCCATCTCAGTAACAATTTGTTGAAGAGCATCCACTAAAAACCACAGGTAGACAAAATCAACAGTAATGGAAGGATGATTAATTATTTTAGTAGTCCACTAAACAAAATTAAGTCTTACTCTATCAATGTGCATTTAGGATATTTGTTGAAGAGCAACCACTAAATAGTAATACTACTCATAAACATTAATTGGGAGGAAATAAATCCAAACAACAACGACCTCAACATTAATGACAAAATGATTATTCCTTTATATATGTGCATTAGCAAATTATACCTCTAAATAGTAAATCAAACCCAGAACCCACAATTTAATATCTCTAAGAAACCCGAAATAAATTAGACAAGAGAAATTTCAAGATAGTCCAACCAAAATCGGATACTGTTATCAAGAAAACTTGGTGAAGTTTGCTTTTTTAAGCTATGTAGATAACTATTACCTTCTTCTTGTGGCACTTGCGATTGGGAAATCTTCCACAGCCCCAAACAGCAAATCGCAATAACCCACGAAGAAAGAGTTCCTCTGATTCTCATCTTCAAAAAACAAGAATTCAAGCTTTGCATACACAAACATGCAAGTATTGAAGTAGGAAAAAGATAAATTATTGGCCAATAATTTAGCACAGCGCAGTCTGCTTTACAAATTTACGACTTGCTTGAGCGACTGTAGATTTTTGGAAATGTGGAGAGTAAAAGAAGTCTAAAGAAGAAAATATCAACATTAAACTACGTAACTGGGCTTAAGAACATTAGTGTCCTGCTTTCATTGTGTAATATTACTTTTTGACTATATAAGATGTCGGTTTCCCAGTTCCAAGAATTTTCTCCTCTCTCTCTTCCTCTACGCGTGTAAATTAGATAAGGAATTTCGGTTCAATCGATTCAGACAAAGAAATCTGACGTAAGCAGATTAATCAATTTTCTCTGTTTACTTTATTATTGTTATACATGGATTTCAATTTTATAAACTAATATTTTTTTTTAATATAAATATTATTATTGTACCAAATATAGATATAGTTAAATGGTCATTAATAGATTTTTTTTCGACTAAGATAAATAACTTGTCGAGACTCTTATTCTAAAAGACGAAAATGATCGATTTAGGATCCGTATATTATAAACTCGCAATTAAAATAAAACAAACCATTATCGACTAGTGTATATATAATTAGACTAGTTACATGCAGAATTTAATGTATAACATAAATTAAATAGTTGATATTACTGTAAGAATAGTTAGTGAAATATTTTACTAGCAAATGGAATTTGATAAGGAGTTAACTTATTTTTTTTCCTGTGGTAAAAGAATGTTCAAAAGTAAAACAGGGTGGAAGTCAAGTTTGACTCGTCTCCACCAAGTTCAAACATTACTTTTCTCTTGGATAATATACTTAAATGAAAACAGGGATCAATTAAAGGAGCTACAATAATTTATGTGAAATTTTTTAAGGGTAGTTTGAGTTTGGGTTTGGAGTTGGATCACTTATTTAAAATGCGGCTTTGGATATTACTCTTCAAATTACAAGGGAGTTTGAGAAATCTTTTTAATATGTTTATATATCTTGATTTTGAGAATTTTAATTTAAACATTTTATATAAGAAATTGTAGTATTAAACTTTGATTCATAAATCCTCTTATTAAACCTCTCTTTTAATTAATTTTTACAGATTCGTTATTATATTTTATGATTTATGGATATTTATTTATGTTTGATCACCATACTCTTTCAATTAAATCATTTAAAATTAATAATTTATATTTTAAGAGGATTTTATGAAACAGAACTCTAGTAAAAGCTGACGGCCGCAAATGTATAATTCAAGTTTTTTTTTTAATGAAAAAATGATGTATCGCCACGAGGTTTGAAGATTCAAACAATAATCTAGTCATATTATATATCTATGGACTATGTGAAGAAAAATATTGAAACTCGTAAAAATCAAACTAACTATATAAGGCCAGCACATTCATTTTGAAGTAAATAATGCATTGTTTGAATGTATAATATTTAATTATTAGATCATCATTATACTAATCAGGTTGATTAAGTAGTTATAATTATAAATAAACATTAAAACCTCTACACAGTAATATTCTCGGAACCGAAGAAAAATATTACTCCCTCCGTACCGCCCGACTTGTCTTATTTCTTTCCGGAACGGAGATTAAAATAAGTGAGTAGTTGTGTGTAGATGAGTTGGTGATTGTGTGTAAAGAGGTAGATCCACAAAGAAAAAATAGAGTTTGTGTAGTAATTATTTTTCTTTTTTGGACACAAGACAAATCGAATGGGACGGCACAAAGAAAAACATGACAAGTCAAGTGGGACGGAAGGAGTATTATATATAGGAAGTTATTATTAAATAGAGGTTTACATATAAAAATATAATATATTAAAAATAATTAATATATATTATTTAGCACTTGAAAAATTGTTTGTTCATATTTTAAAAGCACGAACTTGAAAGATATATAAATACATGAATTCAGAAGAATAAATGTATTTAAGTCATTCATGCACGTGAATTGTGTATACATTAAATTAAAAAATCTATTTATTATGTATATAAGTAATATAATATATATATATATATATGTATATATATCGCTTCATATTCAAAAAAACATGAACATTGTGATGAAGAGTTATTACGAACACAAATGTTATACAGATGCAATATTAACACAAAATATAAGTAAATTTCACACACAACTTTAGATAAGTAATTCATCTCATCTTGATTTTTTGTTAATAGTTATATAATTCTAGGTATTTTGTGCATATGTCTGACATTTATTGTATATTGTTATTATATAGAGGTTAATTTGTTAAGTATGTATCTTGAAAAAAAAAGTAATATTCCCTCTGTCTCGTTTGAATCGATGCGCTTTTTTTCGGCGCAGGAATTAAGAAAATTAATGATAAAATATGACAAATGAGTAGATGATAAAGTAAGAAAGAAGATGAATGAAATAGTGAGAGAGTGGATGATGAAGTAGGAAAGAAATATGATAAAGTATGAGAGAATTTTTAATTTTTTTTGAAAAATTATTTCCTTTTTCAAAAGCAAATCGCTTCAAATGGAATATCCCGAAAAGAAAAATAAGTCTCTTTAAATGGTACCGGAAGTACTATTTATAACAGATACTGATTTAGGACCATTATTTTTTATTAATATAAGAAAGTTACTACTACTATATAGCATATTATTATACGGAGGTTTTGTGAAGTATTAAAAAAGTTAAATTACATGGACAAAAATAGGTCTAGAAAACATAGACATATGAATGTCAGATTTGTAATTGGATTTGGACATTTAAAGTTTTGGCATGCTGAATTGCTGGTGTTTCCCGGCTGATGTGAATAGAGAGAGATACTTGTGATTTGATAATGTATTATCTTTCAATTTTCTTGGCTCAGACGATCAGTTACAGATTTGTACATTTAATATAAGTCAATTTGGATCTTAGTTTTATTTTTTAACCCAGGTTTTTCTTTGGGTTTTTGGCATCAATCTGCTATTTCAGGCTCTTGTAAAACCATAATTTATCCTAGACAGTAAAAAACAGTGATGAACAAAATCAATTTTTCATGACAATTATTAACCCCACACAATAATATGATCCAAATATAGAAGCTAACGGTTATTGCGTCTATATGACAGCGTAGTTTACCACCAAAAAATTCCCTCGCCATACTAAGAATTAAAGTAAAGTTAAATCTCGATAAAGTAATAATTTTGGGATCGAGAAAAAAATATTCATTTAACGAGATTATTACTTTATCGAACATTATTTTAGTGCATTGACCTATATCGGGACTGGAATAAATTATTATCCTAGCGAGATTATTACTTTATCAAAATTTACTTTATCGAGGTTTAACTGTATATTCAATCTCGACCTAAAACTTATATCTTCATAAAACTCAATCAGTGTGTTGTTATTCTATACTCACAAAAATATTGCGTAATGATGTTATTATGTCTTCTCGATAAAGTGCATGAAATACATGATAATACAAATTTACATTATTGTTCCTTTCCAATTTGTTTCATGTTAGAGTAGAACCATTCATCTCCCACTTTAATATTTGACACCTATATAATAATATACTCCTTATTACAATAATGTACTCTAGATTTGTAAGCCATTTGACAAGGGTTAATTTTGGTAAAACGAGCCTATCTTGGAAGTCGATCAAGTAAAGTTCAAAGATATGCATATATGTTAAATTTTGATTCTAAATTCCCTAATATTTAGTAATTTTAATTTTTTTTAAGCAAATTAGATTTTTTTAGTTCCTAAATTATACGCTTTTGGCCAATTTGGTCTCTTGTTTATTTATTTATAGTTAATTGATCCCCAAACTATAGAATTATGATGAATTGGTCTTTCTGTTAATTTTTTTTGTTAGTCAACGATTTTTAATGGGTATTTTCGGTATAATTTTATTGATGACCAAAACGTCCAAATACTGAAAGATTGAGGACTAATTTGGGCAATTTTTTTCTTAATTTTTTTTAATTTTTTAAAAAATCAAAAAAAAATATTAGTCATTTTGATTTTTTTTAAGGACCATTTACACCAATTTTAAATATGTTGAGGACCATTCCCGCTAATTATAATATATTTGGGGATCATTGTTGTCAAATTTTATTACTCCGTAACCAACTTTTTCCGAATATTACTATGAAAACAAGGGATTAAAACATAAAATATATAAAAAAAATTAAGGAATAAATCCTATTGGACTGAAAACATGTTTTGAAAGTAAATCTACTATAGTTTTATTCATTGATTATCAAATATTCTACATTTTAATCTCTCATTATCTTAATATAATAGTAAAAAAAATTGATCATGGAACTATAAAATTTAATGATTATGATCCCAAAATATATTATAATTGGCGGGAATGGTCCTTAAAAAAATCCTAAAATATTTTTTGATTTTTGAAAAAATTAAGAAATTTAAGTAAATTTTTTTTTGGCCAAATTGGTCCTACTCAAATTTTCAGTATTTGAACGTTTTTGTCCTCAATAAAATTATAACGAAAATGTCCTTTAAAAAATCGTTTACTAACAGTTGATTAACAAAAAAAACTTAACATAAGGATCATTTCATCCAAAATTATATAGTTTGAGGACCAATTAGCTAAAAAAATAAATAAGGGACCAAATTAACCAAATAGGCATAGTTTGAGAACTAAAAAATACAATTTACCTTTTTTTTAAATTGGGATGTTCCATTACAAATCTCTAATTTTTAAATCGGTAAAAACCTTGTGGATAAGAATCAACCAAAAAGAGATGGGATACTACAAAATACTACTACTATTTTCTTAATAATCGTGGCGAAAAGAAATGGAGCGTTAGTAATAGGACGGAGGGAATAGTATCTATCAAAAAATACTTATTGCAACAAGTCATGGCTATACAATTAAACTTTTCTAAAGTAATGTTGTCAAGACCGTGATATTTTATTATCTTAGAGAGATATTAAATTGTCTATAAATTAATTTAGAGAGAGTTTTCGAAGTTTAACGAAATCGAGTTTTTATTAGATGAAAATAAGGAGTTGTAAGCTTATTTATATTTCATATTTAATGTCATTTTGCTATTTACTATCTAGGAACAATGAGTTATAATAACTTGTTAAGAAATAATCAATTTATACATTTAAAAAACGAGTACAATGATCATTCATTAACAGTGAACACTAAAAAATACTACTAAATAAAATACAATTCACTTGGAACCAATTATGCACATTTAAATTTTAAGAAAAAAGGCAAACTTGGAATTATATTTCAAAAAATTGTCTCATGTTATTAGTAATTTTAAATAATTATTAATTTATGATTGACGGAACCATATATTTAAATAGGAGTTTTTGAAAATTATTATTTCATTATTTTATCGAACTTGATAATTTTTTACACCGACTGCGATCGGAGAATAGTATTATTAAAAAAGTTATTAATTTACCAAGTATCAAATTATAGAGGTTGTATTGTAGTTCGAAATTTATAATACATAAATAGTTAAAATTCATACATATGAGCAAATCCATTTTTTGTAATAATTTTAATTAATGTATTTTGTAAATTGTGGAAATGATCAAATTGAAACTCTCGTGAGTTTTTTTTTTTTTTTTTTTTCCCTAAGTAGCTTTAATTTTATCCCCATCTATTTCCCACAGCCACAAATGTCATGTACAACTGACACTGCACAACGTGTAATAACAGAGAGAACACATCTTCCCAAATCGTACCAAATTCAGGCGATTAACTCCTAATGGAGGACACGAAATCGAGCATGCAATTCGCCGGAGACAGAGAGGAATTCCACGATGCGTTCGATGGTTTCGATTTCATAGATTCCCGTGAAACGTTTTATGATCCAATCGAATCAAATGGCGACGAATCAGTCTCGGATCCCGACCCTAATCAATCTCCGGAAGAAAAATCTCCGCCTCCGGTGACTCTACGCCGCCCAAGATCCCATTTAATTAAAAAACCTTCAGAAAATGACTCAACGGAGTTGGAGAAATTCAGCTCGCCGGAAAGTGTGGACAATTATTTGAGAGAGAGAAAGGTACTGCGTTATCGAAAAGTCGAGGAATACGAGAAGGGATTGGAAGATTCGAAACTTGTCTCGCAAAATAATGAGACTAGTAAAGAGAATTCTACGGTAACGGATGCGAATGCTTTTGCTCAAGATGATGAATCGAACTCCGGGGTAAGTGATGAATCAAACTCCAGGGGAATTGATGAATCAAATCCGAGCCTTCTATTCACGTTGGCTAGTATATTAATCAAATCTATCACCTTCCAAATTCATTTCATAGTCAAAGTTTTTATGTTTACGATACGATTGGTGTATTACTCGTACATGATCGTGTTTAATCCTTTAGGGCTTGTGATGCTCTTTAGAGGGTATTTTATTCAGAAAATGAGACAAATTTGGAATCGTGTATTAGGAATTGTTTCAGAATATGCTTATGAATGGTTGAAAGAACAGCGAGCGATTTGGAAACTGGGTTTGAAATGTGGTTGGGGATTGTTGTGGTCAGCTTACGTGTGCGCTGTGTTGGTGGGATTGTTGGTGTCGGCATTTTTCATGGGCGGAGTTCTGATAAAGATGGCGGTGGAGGAGCCTATCAGAATGACGAGAAGCTTGAATTTTGATTATTCAGAGAAGAGCCCAGAGGCATTTGTGCCGATAATGTCGAATGTGAAGATGAACCGCGATTTGATGCATCTTGTGGAGAAGCCTGAAATCTTGAAGGTTGATGGATCAAGGGTTGTGCCGCGTGATCATGGGATGCATGTTACTGTGTCTTTGACGGTGCCCGAGTCTGAATACAATCAGCACCTTGGGATATTTCAGGTATTGTGTATTGTTCTTGTATTAAACCTCATATATTCTTGGTCATTGCATTTTACGGTCGTCCATGGATTCCAGGCGACACTAGTTTAAGTGTATACGCATGATGCATCCTTGATGAAGTGCAGGGATGTTGGTGTTAGAATATTGTTATTGTGTCTGGTTCATATGTGCATGTTGAGCTGTTTTTGGAGATAGATTGAATAAGAGTTTGCAAAGCTTTTAGATTGGGATACTCTAATTGGAGCCTCTTGGCTTTTGCAAGTGCAAGAAGTTATTACTTCTAATGACAGCTTGTTACTGTTTTCTATGTAGGTGATAAATATTATTTGCCACTTGATTGTGGTTGGGACTTGAGAATTCGTATTATTTATGTGGGGTTGAATTGGAATGCTAGTTGAGTTAAGAACCATTATATATGTAGCTTTCTGGATTGGCTTGCTATCACGTAGGCGTTGCATTTGCATCTGTTCTTGATTTCGTGTGCAGAACCTCCCTCATTTTCCATATATTGTTTGTGATCTCTGAAAATTCATCTGCTTCAACCCATGATGGGATATATAGAGCTTTGACTTATAGGATTTTCTGTTCTATTGTAATTCCACCCTTGTCAAAGCAAAGAGAATGATGATTGCCATATCTTTTACCTTCTGCATTAACTTTTTATATCTGAATTCGGATCCTCTAGTTCACCTTCATACAAGCTATAATTCAATTGATACAAAGTGTTGATTTTGGTGGAATGGTTGTTCTTTAAATGATTTAATGCGACTGATTCCTTCTTGAAGGTCAGAGTAGATTTCCTCTCTGCTGATGGCGTAACACTCACATCATCACGGAGGCCATGCATGTTGCAATACAAGAGTCAGTCAATCGGCCTTCTGCTTACTCTGTTCAAGGTTGCTCCTATTCTAACTGGCTACACATCAGAAACACAGAATCTGAAAGTAACTTTCAAAGATTTCACCGAGGGTGACACCCCAACTGCCTGCCTAAGGGTGATTCTCGAACAACGAGCTGAATACTCACCCGGTGCTGGTATTCCAGAAATCTACAGCGCATCTCTAACCCTTGAGTCCGAGCTTCCTCTAATGAAGAGGATGTTGTGGTTCTGGAAGAAAACATTGTTTGTGTGGGCCAGCATGAGTATATTTATGATGGAGTTGGGTTTTGCTCTCCTCTGTTGCAGACCCTTTACAATCCCTAAAATAAGGCTTGGAGATGCTGCTTCTTACAACGATCATCCAGGTCGAGGTTAACGACCAACATCATACATGCGGGGAGCTTCATGTTGTACTATGTGCCCTCCATGTTTGTACTTGATACGACGCTGAATTTATGGCGCGAAAGAAGTAGGCTGCTTGTGTTCTAACCCCACATACTGTAAGTATATTTTGACACTTGAAAGTATTAGCCAAGATTGTATATATAGTTAGGAGTTTAGGACCAGTTTTCTTTCCTACAACTTTAGATACTGAGACCTCCTTTGTTGATTCCATGATTTGTATGCTTGTTTTATTTATCATCAAATTGTTCAAAACATCATACCAATTATGAGCAAATTAAATTGAGTAGATATACTATCACGGTAACCGCGCGAAATAAAATTTGAAGTACGCCAGCTGTCAACACTTTACATCTTTATCTTTTCTGCTTTAAATCTACTCTCTTGCCATTTGTGGGTATGGCTCCGACCCTAAATAAATTCGACCGTTGAATTGAGCCTAATTTTAAAAAAGGACTACCCTGATTCTCTTTAAAGCAATCTTGCTCAACACTTCTCTCACTTTAACTCCTCCATAATCTCTCTCTACATTCTGCTCTTCTCCAACAATGGTGTCGAAGGTAGTAAGGAGAAGCCCCACAAGATCTCTCAAGAACCGGAGAACAACTCCAATACTCACCAGCGCAGCCGCAAGAAATCCGCCACCAAGAATGCCGCCTCCGCCGCTGCATCCGTGGTGGTTTCCTCCATCAACAAATCCATCTATACCTGCAACCGCCGCCTCATCAAGATATTCACAAAACTAGCCAGCATCAACGCCCCCAAGAAAACCCCACTCAAGAAGGGCTACAAGATTCATGAGACAACCCCTGCAAATCCCCTCGCAGCCCGACTGTTGCTGTTCAAATGCAAGAAAAAACTCCCACCATTATTCCCTTCCCACAAAAACACCATATTTCTTGATCTTGACGAGACTCTGGTGCACTCTACGGCCAAGATTCCCCCGGAGAGGTATGATTTCGTGGTTAGGCCGCTGATCGAAGGAGAAGAAGTCGAATTCTATGTCAGGAGGAAATTGATATCGCACAGGCTTTATCGCGATTCTTGCAAGGCTTTTGCTGGTAAGTTTGTGAAGGATCTGTCGGAGATGGGGAGGGATCTCAGGAGGGTGTTGATTGTTGATGATAACCCTAATTCTTATCGATTTCAACCTCGAAATGAGATCCGGATTAGGCGGGATGATCTTGGAGATGAGGAGCTGAAGAAGATGATTGACTTCTTCGAAGGGTGTGATTTGGTTGGAAAAACTGGACTGCAGAAATGTATCAAATATTTAAAATTGGCCCATGCAGGTTTCGAACCTGCGACCTTCGCGTTATTAGCACGACGCTCTAACCAACTGAGCTAATAGGCCATTTGTTATAATTTAGTAAATTAATGTTTATTTGATAAAAGCAGATATTAAAATTGATGCTTGTAGATGTGATTTCCACACATCATCAATGTTCATTTTGTTGATTTTCAATAAATAAATGTTCAACACTTCTTCAATTTTTTTATCCATAGCTCCAAATAAAAAGAACAACACTTCCATTAATGCAAGTAAAACTAATCTACCAACAAGAAATTATTCTAAATTTGTAATCGTGATCAAACTTATCCAATCAAATCCCATATCAATCAAAATACGACACACTCTTCATCTCTATGCAAACCTCACGAAAAATACTAATGATCAAATCATGATACTCGTCGCAATTCAACGTTAGATAGCAAGCCAGTAGGTGCTCGAGATCCACGGGATGGCCTATCCCTTTCTCCCTTATCATCTCCACCATCGAATCCTTGAAATCCCGTTGCGGATCGACGGAGCTCTTCATTACAGCCATGCTGTCGAAGACGGTGTTGACCTCTACCACTCGCTCCTCCCGCGCCTTCTCCTTCGCCCTCGTCCTCGCTTTCTTCAACTCCTCCAGTGCTCGGATTTTGCACTCCGTTCTCGGGGAGTAGGCCTTCCCAATACCAACCCTGCTGCTTTCTTTCGCTTTCTTCACGTTTATTTCCTTGAGCTTTCTGTTATAGTCCGGGTCGGGTTTTGGAACTCTCGTTTCTCTGGCATCTTTTACCCTCTCCTTCCCTCTCCTCTCTCTCTTCTTTATATCAGAAACCATCTCACTGAAGTTCCTGCACTCTCCCTTTTTCGAAGCGTCGCCTTCTGCCTTGAAATTGGAAAGAATAGGGTTTTCGTTATCATGATCGGCGAAGGAGATCCTCCAAAAGGCGTCGTCTTCGTCCATGCTGTAATACCTTCCTTCTCGGGTGAGAGATGCAATGGGAGAAGAAAGATCGAGCGCGGAGTTTTTGGCGTTCTTAGCTGAGTTTGAGTCGTGATTGCGGCGCTTGTGCTTGATTTTGGAGAACCAAGAAATCAGAGATGTGGATGCCCACTTCATTTTTCTCGGAAGGATTTATTTTAGAGGAGTTGGAGTGATGAATAATGGCTAGAGTGTTTAGAGAGAGACGTCGTGGGTTGGTCATTACGTATATCTTGTGACCACTAATATACACTTTATCCTACTTTCTAGTTTGGTACTCGGCAACTTTTTAGAATAGCCCTTTTTTTTTTTTTTTTTTTTTTTTTTACGTGGAACCCGCAGCCGCTACTTTCGGTACACGGTGAGTAAACCCCGCTCCTTGTGCAGTAGCCTGCAAACCACACAGGAGAGTTCAACCACCCTAGGCTAACCATAGGTGACAGGCTCCACAAAGTTGCTTCCAGTGGGATTCGAACCCAGGACCTATCGGTCCCGGAGAATAGCCTTCTTCTTGGAGGTGGAGGTGGAGGTGGGTGGGTGGGTGGGTGGGTGGGGTGGGGGCCATAGTAATTTTGTCTAAATGATATGAGAGATTATGCCTCCGTCCCACAATTCTTGTTCCATATATTTTGGGCGCGATATTTTAGGAGAGCTGTTGGTTGTGAGTAGAGATGTGAGACCTTAAATAAAGTGTTTGTGATAATTTTCTATTTTAGGAAATGAAACCAGAATTGTGGGACGACCCGAAAAGGAAAATGGAGCAAGAATTATGGGATGGAAGAAGTATAATACTAGTTTGTTTGTTTTTTTGTAAAGAAAATAACATGGGATTAATTGCACCGTGTTTTAATAGAATTTTTTAAATTGAATATGAATGAATAAGTTTATCTAACATAATATATCGCTAAATCGACATTATAGGATATCCGAGACCAAAATTATGGAACATGCTAGACTCACTAGATTCAATTATACGAACAATTATTAAGTTCATTACCTAAGAAAAATAAAAAATTGTAGATTTGGGTATAATTTAAAAAAAATAAAAAATAAAAATAGAACGCAGGTTCATCCACCTCAACTTGTCATCTAGAGTACTAGACCTACAATTCCGAAACGTTTTTTTCTAACATATATATTGTTCTAATAGTTGGATTGTAATAAAGTAAAATTTGAAATTTTTTAACCCATTTGTAATGGATAGATATGAAGATTTATGATGAAAGATAAGATGACATACGTTTTAAAAAGTGAGGATTCCATCAGTTTCAGTTTGGATTTTCTTAAAATGGTTTTTGAAATGCAAATTAAAATACATATAAGTAAGTTGTCAAATATAAAAAGTCTGTTTTCATAGTACTCTTGTCTGTAACAGTATATGGACCCCAAGGTTATTTCCCTTTCCTTCATAAAAATTTGGATACTATAATTACCAAATTATGCTTCTGTAGTACCTGCTTTGGTTGGTTAGCTTTTGACACATCTGAATCTAGTGAAGAAATAATTGTACCATGCTTTACCAACTTTTTAAATCAATAGGAACTAAGAAGTGCATATGCAGTCCAGTTTTTCCGGTGTCCATTTTGCACCACTAATAACATAATGATGTGTTTTTTTTTTTTTTTTTTTTTTATGACGAAGGTAACCCGCAGTCGTTATCGAAGTGCGCACTGAGTAAACCCTGCTCCTGTGCTCTAACCTACAAACAATATAGGAGGATTCAATCACCCTAGGCTAAACTAACCATAGGTGACAGACTCACACATAACGGTCTTGGTATTTTTTATAATTATATATTCTAAATGAGATTTTAGTAATCATATGGATGAGAGCTATTTTAGATATTTTGAATTAAACAGAAATGTATAATTGAAAATTTGAGAATTTGTCTTATTTGGATACAAATAAGAGACTAAAATAGACACCGAAAAGTTAGATAGTAGACCTACTCCGGAGTTGAGGGTGTCTTATTTTCGTGATAGTAGTTTTCATGCATCTATCTCATTAAAAAAAAATAAAAAATAAATTAAAAACCGGCTGAAAATTAGCAATACTTCAACTTAGAACAATTTGTTACCAGACCAGCACGTACTTGAACTTTATGATAGTTAATATTGTTTGCATAAATTAATAGTTAATTTTTATTTAAAAAATAATTGAAATTGTAAATGGGCCTATGGGCCCATCGTCGGATTGGGTATATACATAATATATGGACTTTGGTACTATAAGTATAATATATGGATTAAATCTCATATTCGCTTCTGTTTTAACATTATGATGTACTTTACTGTAATTAACAGAAATAGAGATGGAGTCGGTCTACCCCACATTCACCTATACAGCAGAATTATCTCACTGATAATCACTACTTATAGTTGCATTTTTAGATCCCGTGATAACTACAATCAAGGTGATCAAGAAAGGAGTTTTGTAGACCGGGGGGCCTCCCCCCCTCTCTCTCTCTCCGTCTCTCTCTCTAGTTCTTTTTTTCCCCCTATGGTTTGATGTCTTCTGTTGGGAAAGTATATTTGTATATGAAGTTTCGACAGTTCCTCATACTTGGCTTGCTTCAGCCATGATTTAAGGATTACTTTGGTATCAAGAATGCCAACGTCCTACTTATATATTTCTCACAAATTGCCTTTATCCCTTTTCTTTCCGGTTACAAAATGTACACCAAATATGGCACATCACAATTAGTTCAGTTTCAGTTGGCAATAAAGTGGATCAAATGCAATGATGACATTTCTGGTGAAGAAAATGATGATTTTGGATAGTGATTCTTGTTCAAACTTCAAACCTAATCAATTATTAGAAACCACTCTCTCTACCAACTGCTTTAATTGGAGTAGCAAAACCTAAACCTCTATCACCCTATGGGAAACCACCGACTTTTGACCGGATCATGGAAGTAGTTTAAAATAAACAAAAGAAGCAATTTCTCGGTCAAGAAGAGTTATGAAGATTGATACATAAATTTAATCTCCAGAATCTTGCTGTTTATGAAGGTGGCATGACATACAAACATGCATGCATTTTCAAAGAAACATGTTATTGTGGTTCTGGTACTAGTCTCTATTTCTTGTGTTGCTTCTTTAGATTTTGGAGAAGAGTATGAATCTGCAGTGGGGGATCCGGGCATGGAAAGGGACGGGCTAAGGTTGGCGATAGAGTCGTGGAATCAATGCAATGAAGTTGGAGAAGAAGCCCCTAACATGGGTAGTCCAAGAGCTGCTGATTGCTTCGACATATACAAGGCTGCCCCTCAACAAGGTCAGTATCCAAATCCATCTTCATCTTGATTCAAAATCTTGTATTGTATCAATCATGATGATGTTTCATTTAAGAAAAGCAAGAAAATGACCTGCAAATGCTCATGTTGATGATGGTGGTACATCAGATTTGAATGTTTTTTGTGTCTGCAGGTGGAGATCCTTGCTTGCTCTGCACTCGCCTTCCGTACGTGCTGGTGCACCGTGTCACGGAAGATGAGAACAGGCTAGGAGCAGGGCAGCCCTTTCTGGGAGTTGACCAAGAGTCACTCACAAATGTAGATCAATATGCAGCTCAAAAAGAGGTGTATTTAGGGAGTAAATGCCAAGTTGAAGACACACCAAACCCATGGCAGTTTTGGATGGTCATGCTCAAGAGTGGGAACATGGATACATATGCTGATAGATGCCCCAAGAATGGGCAGAAAGCAGGTCCCTATGGCCCAGACAGAAAGTTCCCCTGCTTTGGAAAAGGCTGCATGAACCAGCCATTGATCTATCATGACTATACCACCTTACAAGGGTCCCGACTCAAGGGCCGGTTCTACGGCTCGTGGGATTTGGATTCTGATCTCACCAGAGGAATGGAAGGAACCAATTCTTCTTACCACTCAGTTACTTGGGAGAAGGGGCTTGGGGAAGGGAGCTGGATCTTTCACCATGTCTTACGAACATCGATCAAGTATCCCTGGCTGATGCTTTATCTCCGAGCAGATGCCACAACTGGTTTTTCTGGTGGCTACCACTACCCTACAAGAGGGATGCTAAAGATTGTAAGTAAAGAATAAAGCCCATCTGCTTTTCTTGTTCAAAAAGCATCATAGAATTTCACTAACTTTGTAAATATCATATGCAGATACCAGAATCACCAGATTTTATAGTGACATTCACTTTGAATGTAATAAGAGGTGGAGGGCCTAGCATCCAGTTCTACTTGCTGGACATGGGCAGCTGCTGGAAGAACAACGGCCAGCCCTGCGATGGGAATGTGACTTCGGATGTAACACGTTACAGTGAAATGATCCTCAATCCGGATACCCCATCATGGTGTCGTCCGGATGACTTCAAACTCTGCCCTCCGTTCCACACCTTTCCCAATGGCAGCCGTGTGCATCGCAGTGACACTGCTCATTTCCCCTACGAAGCGTATCACCTGTACTGTTCGCCCGGGAATGCAGAATATGCAGAAACACCTAACACCATGTGTGATCCATATAGTAATCCTCAAGCACAAGAGATACTACAGATTCTGCCTCACCCTGTCTGGGGTGATTATGGTTATCCAATAAGGCAAGGGGAGGGCTGGATTGGGGATTCTAGAACTTGGGAGCTTGATGTGGGGAAGTTGTCTCAATCCCTCTATTTTTACCAGGTTTGCATCCTTATCTGCAACCAGTCGTATCGTATTTTCTCAAGTAAAAGATTATAAGTAGCACTGCTGATTTGCAGGATCCATGGACTGCACCAGCAAGAAGGCAATGGACATCCATAGACTTGGGGACTGAGATTTATAAAGATCCCAACCAAGTTGCAGAATGGACTGTCAGTAATTTTGACATCCTTGTACCAAAAATATACTAGGTAAAGCCAAATCCAGGGACAGACAGAGAGAGATGATCTATAGACAAATGATCATTGTTCAGATTCAATTTTCCTGTTTTTCTTGTACAGTTTTGGATGAGTGTTATGCACAACTGTTTAGTTTCTCCTCTAAAAGAAGGAATAATGGGACCAACAAGTGAATCACAATCTATGATTCTTAGTATATAACTATTGTTTGAATCAAAAAAATGTTGCAAGTATTACAGAGAAGAGGAGCGTATATATCATAACAAAGCTATAGTACAGGCACAGAAATGGAGACTTGCATTGCATCACCAGCAAAGCTTGTATCTCTAGCAATAGCTGAGTTCCCAGCAAATGCATAGCCTATGCCTAATCCACCAAAATGCAAGTGACCATTTTCAGACCTCTGGAAGACTCTAGCAAGCGAAGCTGCTTTCCTTCTAGCTCGTTTGGTCCCGGTAAAGAGCAGCATCTGGAGTAATCCGGCCAGAGCCGGAGCCTTCAGAACCCGCTCAGAGGCGGCTGCTCCGCCACTCCTACATAGTTCAAGCAATGCAGCCACAGCATTTTCTTTACCCCTTGGCGTGCCACACCGCATCATGTCAATCAGCCCGGCCACTGCCATTTCCTCGGATGCCACTGCTTCAGCCCCTAATGGCTGCCGTACAATAAGAGCCAGCGCACCTGCTGCTTCTTCGGATACCACTTCACATTCAAGTGCTTCAACCAGTGCTGTTACTGCCCCTGAATCTATCATTCTCGTGCAGTTCTCGTTGTGTGTTGATAGATTGAATAAAGCAGTGACAGCGTCTTTTTTCCCTCTCGATGTTCCCTCTCTTAACAGTCCAGCCAAAGCTTCTATCCCCCATTCTTCTTGGGCTATCTGTTTCTTGTACTCATGGACAGCCGAGAGGCTGAACAGAGTTGCTGCAGCGTTTTCCCTCGCCTCAACCGTGTGTCCGTGCCTCAAAACTCCAACAATGGCTGCCAAACTCCCTTCCACCTCCATGATCAAGCTTTTATTCTTATCATATATCGACAAGTTCAGCATTGCAGTGACTGAATTCTCTTGTGCTAAGGCATCCGAAGATGGAAGCAGCCTATTCAAAAGAGGAATAGCACCAATCTCTGCAATGCAAGCCCGGTTCTGCCTTCCAGTCTTCGCTAACAATCTAATCTCCATGGCTGCAACAGCCTTGGCTCTTGAAGTCCCATTCGACAGCTGCTCGACAAGAAGATGTGCAGTTACTTTAGTAGCTTCGGTTGCAGCCTTACTCATAGATGCAGCCACTGCACTCTCGGAGGGGTAATCCGAATTCTCTGGTGAATCATATGGAATATCATTAGCCATACACCATTGCATGATCAAATTCCTCAGAGCCCTATTAGGCACTAGCTGAGTATGAACAAGCATCTGCCCCGTCTTCGGGCAAGTGGAGTGCCCTTCTTGCATCCATCTTGTTATCGATGAACGCTCGTACGTTTGCCCTGTGGATACTATCACTGGATCCCTCATCATATCCAACAAGACCGGGCAACAGAAATCCTTAGGGATCCCCAAGAATGTATCTGCAATCTCTTGACCGATCAATCCTCCTTTCTTTACCTTCTTACGGTTCCAACTTACAAACTCCCCTTCATCCTCGAATCTAAACAGAAGGAACCTGCAGTACCTCATCAAAGCTACAAATCCATTAAGAACTGAAACTGTAGGCTCAATATCCCCATCATGATTGACAATCTGCTCCTCCAAGAACTCGATCTCAACCCTGCAACTTTCCACATCACGAATCCCCAACTTATCCACAAAAAATGCATGCAATTCAGTTCTATCCGGAGTCCTTCCGTTCTCAAATTCATTCAAGAAATAGTATAATTTCAACCTCAACATATCATCATGCTTATCGATGAACAATCTCGACTTCCTCGACTGCTTACATAACAATTCAAAATGTTCTTTAACATCCACAGAGAGATCGAGTTCACCCAAAGGAAAAACATCCAAAAGGGTTGAGATTTCCTGATTCAAATCATGGAAATTGCCCGAAACAGAATGGTTTTGGAGCAAAAGCCACAACTTACTCGACCCTCTCACATAATCAATCAAGATTTTGGACCTGTAAATCAGGAGGTACAACTCCTTCAAGCATACAAACACTGTCCAAGCTGTTTCCAACAATCCCACAGCCTCAAAAAACACAGAAAGCACCTGAATTTTCCGAATCAAAGACCTGCAATTCTTAACCTGGAAAAACGGCATCTTTCTATTATTCTCGCCGGAAAACGACGTTATCTCCGCAGAAATCGATCGCAGAATTTCCAAAACTTCACCGTTGCTTACTTCAACCGGAGCCAGAAACGCCTCCGGCGATGACGATCGCCGCCTCCTCAACGACGAAAAAATCGCTGCGGACGCCATATAATAATATGCCCTACCCAAACAAAAAAAAAACAGGAAAAACACTGGCACAGTATTTCTACAAACAGTTAGCGGGCATCCAATAATCAATAAACACACGCAAAATCCAATAGTTTGAATATGGGCTGCGTTCAGAATTTACAAATAATGGTCGTTTGCTTTTCCCTCTGCGCGTTTTTATGGGTATATAGGAAAACAATGGATTCGGAATCCGCGTAAGAAGAAGAAAGAAAAAAGTTGTTGCTGCTGCCGCTAATGTTTGATTAAATAAATGATGGATTGACTGAAATTTTCATTTTCAATACGGCAAATTGATTTTTCTATTCATAATTTAATATTCAAGGGGTTTTTCTCTCCATTGGAATTTTTCTGCAGGCAGGCTGCTCGAAAGTGACCTTCGCCAAAGCTAAGAACTTGGTGGGTTTATATACTCCAAATTTGAGTTTTAATTTTGATGCATATTTATACAATTATTTATTGTACTTATAAAATAAATATGATGATGAATATTCTTCAGAAATTCTAATTCTTTTCTTTGTTATGTTCAACTGTTCGTCTACTCTATAAACTGGCAACATCATGGATTATCATGCATATCGTTAATATTACGCTTAAACACCGATAAAGTATTAATCTTGTTAAGATAATAATTTTTTTCGATTCCGATATAGGTAAATGCACTAAAATAATATTCGATAAAGTAATAAAGATCATTAAATGAATATTTTTTCTCGATCCCTATGTTATTACTTTATGGAGGTTTAAATATATTTATTATTCTTTATAGAACTTTAGATAATCAATCTTAATATAATATCCATGTGCACTATAGGGAATTGTGTTGTTTTTAGGTTTGGGGATCAGAAGTGGATGATGCAGAGAGTTGTAAAGGTAGTGGGCTGATAATATGTGGGTATGATTTCGTTAAACTAGTGGATCATTATTGATTATTATTAACAAGATCTATATGATTTGAGGAATGTAAAATGCAAGTGGTATATTAGCCCTAAATACATGGAGTTTGGTCAAAATTTAATTTTGTGCATCATCTTTAAAACATTCCTTAAAATACACGAATCTTCAATTCGTAAAAAATTACAAGTGGTGAAAAATTACGGTGAAATTGAGTCGATGGGGCGAACGATGTGACATATTATTGCTTAGTTAGCAGATAGATTTTTTTAAGTAAGAAATTTTATAGTTATTGTCACTTATAAATACACGAAGTTGGAGTTTTGTCTAATTTTGCACATGACTTTCGAATTTTAATAAAAATATATTTAAATTCAATTATATGCTTAATATTAAAAGATAGTGTAAATAGAAGAACCGAATATTCGAATCAAACTGAATAATTTCAATATTAGTAACGAATCAAATACAAATTAAGTTTAATATTCTAATAATATCGAATACGAATACGAATATGGATAGAGTATAGTGCTATTTAATTCGATTCATTCCGTTTACAATCCTACGGTAAATGATAATATTTTTTAAAAAGTAATTTAGATATAGTATAATTCTAACTCATCTTAATTAATCATATATTTACACTATCGATTAAATGTTAAGCATATAATAGAATTTAATTAATATCTTTGTTAAAGTTTAAAAGTCATGTAAAAGATTAAATTAAACTCAAACTTTGTGTATTTTCAAATGAAAAAAAAAACTACAGATGACAAAAACTACATAATTTCTTAATTGGAAAAACTCTTTTCCTACTGAGAACTAAAACACCATGTCGTCCGTCCTGTCAGTCTTGATTTCGTCTGAATTTTACGCCAGTGTGCAATTTTTAAGGAATTGAAAAGTCATGTATTTTGATGAATGTTTTAAATGTTGTATGTAAAATCAAATTTTTTAAGGAATTGAAAAGTCGTGTATTTATAGACTAATATCCAAATACAATATTGGTTAGCTTTAGTGTGTATAGTTGCCGTTTGGATAATCCCCTGTGAACCCCAGTCATAAACAGAATTAGGCAGGCCAAAAAATTCCAAATATTTGTTCGGATTTGGTATTTTAAACAATTTACATATTAAAAATTGTTGATGTAGCCATGATTTAGCATTTGGCGCGATGTTATCTAACTTGTAAACTCGATCATATTTAAGTGACGTGAATAAAAGGAATAGCCATGAATTTTCAATTAGATGATGAATATACAATGTTATGTAAGATAGCAAAAAATTTAAACATATACTCCATGCATTTCATTATTTTTGTCTTTTTTTTTTTTTTGGCACGAAGACTACAAAATTTTATTGAAGTATTTATTTTATGAGTTTTAATATTATTATGAAGTTTTCGAGGAATGATTGTCTTGAAAGAATGAGAGTTCATTCAAATTTTATTAAGGCATAAATGAGACAATTAATTTTATTTATTTGAAAAAATAATTTAAATTTTTAAAAAATTAAGAATCTTAAATTTCTGAGATTGAAATGAAACGAAATAGTGATAGAGAAAGAGGGACTCACTTTTAAGATTAAGAGTTTAACTTTTTCTATTTTTGAAAACATAACGAAATAACAAGACAATTCATTTAGGAAAACAATAGACAATTCAATTAGGAAAACAATATAAAAATAATAGGAAAATAATAGTGTTTATATATAATACACAAGTCCATACATATGAAAAGACAAATTATGAAAAGTACATAATTTTAGGGTACAGTGGCCTCCTAAGGGGGTGTTTGGGATAGCTTAGCTGAAGCAGCTTATAGCTGAAAGCTGTCTCGGGAAATGAGATTGGTGTTTGGGAAATCCAGCTTATATAGCTGCTGAAAGCTATTTGGCCTCGAGATAGAGAATTTTCGTAAGCTGGTATCGAGGCAATTAGTCGATAAGCTTATAGCTTTTATAATTTTATCATATTTAATTAATACATTATATTATAATTTTATAATTATTTTTAATTAATACATTATATTATAATTATAATTTATAATATTTTTCATTCTTGATTTTAATTAATAATATTAATTATTCTTAATTTTTTCTAATTTTAATTTTAATATTTTTTTATTAAAATACTATTATATATGAGTGGAAATAAATCTTAAATTTTATTTGTGTAAAAATTCTAAATTTGTTTAATAAGTGAGAAATAAATAACATTTTCATTTTATAAGATATCACTTTATTAATTTTTTCAAATATTAATTTTTGACTTTCAAAGACTTTTTGCAAAACACTTACAAATTATCAAAATCAACAACTTTCAGCTACTTTCAGCCACTTTCAGCAGCTTTCAACAACTTTCAGCACTTATCGATAAGCTTCAGCTATCCCAAACACCCACTAAGTCCAACATCGGTCAATGACTGTACTCTACTGTTGCTTGCCTTGCAAAACCAACTCAAATTAATTTGATTTGATCCTGCCTACTTTTATTACGCTGACCAAATAATTATAGTTAATGAAACTTCTATAAATAAATAGTCATCAGCTTAAATAATTAAAATAATTTGCTAATACTTTTCAACGTGAAAATAGACGTTCCTTATTTCCGAGTAATCAATTTGGAATTATTTGGAAGAGGAAAAGAAAAGGAAGTACTTGTTTGAGGGGCATTAGAATTTAAGAGGTATGAAGAATAACAAAACAAGAAAAGACATAGGAACATCTTTTAAAATAATTATACTCATTTCGAAGATAAAATTGTCGAATCAAAATACAAAAATAATGAATTCGAATCCTACCAATATCTGACGTGCCAAGCATGTTTCTTATCTAGGCGATTATTTCTCATAATGACAAATCCCTTTTTTTTTTTTTCCTATCTCCAAGGAGCAATATCAATATGCACCATTGCCAAAACCACCATTAACCTTTATAGTGGTAGGGTTCCTTTGAATATGCACCATTCTTTGCTATGTCTCCCATACTCACAATACGCGGAACATTATTTTATTTTATCAATACAATCACGAATTATATTTAACACATGATTATATATAAAGAAAAGAAAGCAATATTCGTGAGGGTCAACGAATTTACCAAAGTAGGTCCGTCGCTTTCGAAGATTCAAAAGAGCCGACCACGGACTTCTCCTTGGTGGCCTCAACTCTGAAAGTCTACCCTGTCGACTAAGGAAACTGACTCACTCCTACTTTTCATTTTATATTCAACTTTTTCCTACTCAATTCCAAAAATCCAACTCAAATCGTTGGAAAATCATGGTTTTTAGGTAAAATATTTCCTCCCAATTACAATATTTTAATGACTATGCTGTAAGAAAATTTAACTAAAATCCAAAAACAACTGGCACAGTGAAATTTCTCAAAACGTTTATGTATGGAGGAATTTACTATATTGCCCCTCGAAATTATTTATTCTGTCTCCCAAAATTACAAATTCTAATTTCAAACCTTGAATTATAAATTCTGAATCCGCCTATATCATAAACAAATTGAGAATAGAATGTAATCCAGCCATTCGAGAAACATAACGAGCAACGTGGTAATATGTAGAATTTATTAAATATGTTAGAAAAATATATAAAAGTAATTTTATGAAAAAAGAGAAAAAAAAATTCTAAGAGCAAGAATACGGTGGATATGAATATAAAATTCTATTGTTTCTAAAGCAAAATAGTATATATAAGAGCAAAATTTAAAGCAAAGGTTTGGGCAGGACTTATTACTGATTCCCAAAAGCCCAATCTTGAAATTCTCATTCTTAGCATAGCCCAGAAAATCAGTTTCGCCCCAGTCGTTTAGCATCGGTTTGTTTCAAATTTCCTAGTTGTCTTATCCCACATCGTTCTTTAATGATACTTCATCCCCTTTAAAAGGGGAAATGTGATGGAGCAGGGTACCTTCAGAGGGTGCGGGGTCCGGACTCGCATGACTTTATGAACCCTAAACCACCTCTGTCGTCAGAGTGACTCACTTTCGGGTTCTTTCTCCGGCGTTTCTCCCGTTACAATTAAAAGAAAACGCTGATGCCCTTCGTGCAGTTTCGGAGTTGGCACCCCTCGAGTGGTTTGAAGGTTTAAGATTTGCTTGGCACGCCCGGACGCGTCTTAGCATCTTTGTCCTCGCCACTTAAAAGCACCCTCATTTTGTGGTTTTTAGTAACTAAATAAATGTATATAAATTAATAATCTCTTTAAAGTAATATCCTCTCCATCTCGAATTGATATGTGTTCAGTTTTCTTTTTTATCCGTTCCAAATTGATATGCCTACTAAAAATTTTATTGTATCTATTAAATGTTTTGCACTAACTTTAAAAGGGCTAATAGGGAAAACGACTATTTTATTCAAATTTTCTAATATAAAACATAATTATGTGTCTTGTTTATTTGTGACAAATAAAATAGGCATCGAATTATTTAAATCTATATTTCGTGTTGTGAGGAGATTTTTAAATTCAAAATGGCATGCCATTGGATTCGTATTATGAATTTGTCGATGTATTCCAAGTTTCAAGAACTTTGCAGTTTACGAATATTTTATTTTATTTCAAATTGGATCCTAAATCCGAATCATTTAAAAATGGTTCCTATTTGTTGACACCGTTAAGAGTTTCATAATTCATGTAATGTTCAATACTTGCAATATACTATATGTTACTAATTTACGTGACAACATTAATACACCTCAATTAAAAAAAAAGTTGGTAGGTAGCTCAGCCTCAGCCCACAATCAAATGTTAATCACATGGCACTCATTCTCACTCCCTCACATCACTCGACCCCTACTCGCAAATAACTATTGAGAGATTTGCTGAAATACTCATTCCTACTAAAAATAAAATAATACTATCATTTTTTTAAAGTTATGTTCAACAAATACCTAACATTATCAAATCATACTCAGATTTTTATCATTTGAATTGCTATTCAAAATTTCGTTCCAGTGCCTAGGGGGAGTCTATGGGTACCTATAAGTGTCTATGGTGTTGATAGAAATTTTAGGTTGTGGAGTTTCGTTCCAGTGCCTAAGGGGAGCCTATGAGTGTCTATAGTGCTGATAGAAATTTTAGGCTCTCCGCATCACCCACATGCACTCCATCAGCACTCAAGACAGTGCACATCTGACGAAAATTGGCACAAGTCGGGCAGCATCGGCACCCGTAGGCTCCCCTCAGCACTCAATGTTAGTCAAATTTAAGAGAATTCAAGTAAAAAAGTGAAGGTGAATTGATAAAATTGAGTATTTTATAACATTAATTTTAATCAATGATTATTATTGTATTTTTTTAATGGGAATGATTATAAACATACATTTCCACATAACTATTCTGCTCTCAGAAAAAGTAAATTTTTGGGTGACAAGTTCACAATCATTCTCACATTTGATCTCTCACTCTCTCTTTTTTTTTTTTAGTGATTTAGACATTTATATATGCAAGAATTATTGGAGGGTGACACTCCTTGATCGATTACTTGTTTTTAATCTCATTGCATTTTGAACCCTATTTTTCAGGCAACTGTCTCTGACAGCCCACAAATTATTCTTTTAAGTTAGTTCCTTGGATCCTCTACCTGTAGAAAAGACCAGTGACTAGTGTCGGAGATTTGTTTCCAGATATCTTTCTTCTCGTATTTTATTTTATCATTATGTGATATATGTGCGTTAGTATGCGATTCAAGTTGTTCCGTGCAGTATTTTCATTTTATAAGGGTTTTTATGTCTTTTACCCATGTTTATGTATCCAACTCTAATTTGTCATGAATCAAATCTCACTTCTTTTGCTTGCCGTAGAAACAAAATATGTTTGCCTGTCCCGCTTGTTAGAGGGGATGGCAGGGTGGTGGAGGTGAGGTGCCCGGACCGATAGGCCAAGGCTCAATCCTCACCGGCCCATTCTCAGTACACTGTCATCTTAGGGTGCTTTACCCGGGCCTAAGACCGAAGGTAGCATGGCGGCTCCTCAAATAAAAAATAAAAAATAAATATATGTTTTGCCTAATCAGAGAACTAGTGTAGTAGAAGAATTATGGTGAATAAAATCCAAGAAATATGATTATTAATTATTGTCTTTGTAAATATTGGTGTAGACTTAATTCCCAAGGTAAGTGTAGCTAGACTTACCCTCTAATCAACAATTTGTGACATAATTGGAGTTTTACAACTGCTACAAGACTTATTTTTTTCTATTCAAAGGAGTGAACTCTAAATATAATTTCTTATACGACCGCTACAAGTCTTACCATCATACATTCCTCGCATAAGGAAATGATGAAACTAATAATTACATTCATTTTTAATTAAATACATGTCATCCGACATATATAATTTCACTAATTGATCTACATTTTTAATTCCAAGTTGCATATATAATTAAATATTGTGCACGCGGACGTTACACTTAGCGTGAGAAGTATTATATAGTAATATATATATATATGTATAGATCGATTTAATTATTTAATACTATATTTGATATGAAATAAGAGTCTCTGCCCTTATCTATGTGAAGCGGCTTACCGTTAGATTAAAGGAATTAACGAAGGATCGCAAATAGTTTTTAAACCTTAAATTTATGTGTACTTCCTACATATTTTTTTGTCTTAATTTGTTTTTTTCTTCTAAAAGAAATTATTTAGAAAAATAGCCCGATTCACATCCCCCACCGCAAAATGTAGTCTTGATGCAGTAATATGCATGCAGATTTCACACCTTAAAGTCCACAAAATACGACTCAGATTCTCTTGGCATGTTTAATTCGATTCAAGCCTACTGCAGGGGGGCGGATCCAGGGATTACGAGGGAGGGGGGCGAAATTTAAAAATTCGATAGAGAAGAGGATGAAGTGTAAATTCGGGGGGGCGATATACGAAATTTCTTAAAAATTACACATATAAAATCGCGTTTCGACAGTTCGGAAGCCGGCGCGCCGGGCGCCCCCCTTGGATCCGCCCCTGCCAGGCCAGCAAAAAATAGTAAAAGTTTAAATAAATATACGGAGTAATGTTGCAATACGATTACGAGCCGTAGATATTATTGTTGCAGACATCGAGCACAACGTAAAATATCCAATATCACGCAACTTATGATTCACGTATGAAGTTAAGCCCCGATAAAGAATAACCTCGAGATCGAGAAAAAATATTTATTTAACAAGGTTATTACTTTATCGAACATTATTTTAGTGCGATGACCCATATCGGGACCTGGAGAAATTATTATCTTAACTAAATTATTACTTTATCGAATATTATTTTATCGATATTTAACCGTATTCAATTTATCCGTTCTTATTGCTTAGTATTCTATTTAATAATAACAATTTTGTTTATACTTTTCAGTGTAGAATTAGCAGTTCGCCTTACTTGGTTAAGAGAATATTCAAATTCGAAATTTAGATAAAATAATTATTTTCTTTGTTTCACCCCCTCAATAGTTCTTTATTCAAAACTATACCGGTTTTCAAGACCGGGGCTATCAACCACTCAACCATCTCTCCAAAAGACAATTTTTAATGAGATTTGGTTGTCGCCAGTTTTGTGTGAGCTAGAATGACAGATAATCCACATTTCAACTCCGTCACATCTCAATCCAAATATTTATAGCCAATTACTCACTCACATTATTAATTAGTACTAATGTTCTCTACCTACTCGACTATACTCATCTACCAAGAAAATACACTAGCCTTCCACAAATATTTTATATATGATATATCACTAAATTATTATAGAAAGTATATCAAATATAAACTTGGCCCCTTTCATACAAACTAAAACTCATATGCATTATTTATCTTACTCATTAGATGATTTTTATTGAATATATTCCAAAAGATTCGGTCAAACATAAATATATTTTATAATAAATGATAAAATATTAAATTACAAATTTTATGTATACAAAAATATAGATTATAAGGTGCACATTATCTACAGTGTTTATTCGTTCGGGATTCACACCTAAATATTATATATCTAAATTACGGGATGAGATCATCTGTCCAATAAATCCCTGTCTAATTGGTGTTTGATTTAAAACGGCGTAGTTTTGTATTAAAAAAATACACTCTTTAATTATTTATTAAATCATTTTTTTCAATCTTATCATTTAAATTTGTTGTTTTTCAATACAAAACTACGTCGTTTTGAATCGGACACCAATTGAACAGGAATTTATTAGACAAGTGATCTCATCCCATAAATTACATGTAGAGTCAAAACAAGATAAAGAAAAAAGTGATACTGTTGTAGATAAGATTTACTATATATATGTGATGATCAAATCTAAATTCTAAAATTTACTATATATATGATGACCATATTTAAACCCTAAGAAGATATCTTGTACTCTATAAATAGAGGTCTCTACCCTCGTAATAATACACATCTATTTCTCATTATCTCTATTATTCTCTCGTTCTATTTAAGCTTTATAACACGTTATAATTCTTTTTCTCGACATCCATCCGTATTTTATTTTTGAATTTTTTATATAGATTCGTAAAGAAGATTGATTGGTTCAATAATCAAACGTGTTTTGAAAATTATAATCATGCTTTGGAAATCAATAAACAAACATGTGTGACTTCATTCAATATAAAAAAAACAAAAAAACAAATTGTGATACATTTTTGTATTATCACTTTATCTTATATGTTTTCATAAATATAAACCTCTCTTTGAAGGAATAACATAAAAAGTAACAAAAATTTAAAAGTTTAAATTAAAGACTGGTAAGGGGTGGGCCCGCGCATAAATTAAATTTGCCATGAAAATGATCAATAAAATGGTAAAGTTATCATATTCTTGTATTTATATACTAGAGAGAAATATATTTTATGTCCCATCTGCGCGCATGCACATTACTCTATTTATTTAAATCTTTTCGTTTATCCTCACATCTTCGCTCTTACCCGGAGATGCAATTTTCCCCTGCTTTTCAATTTTCCTCCTAATTCATTTTGCAAAAATCGAAACTCCATTCTCCCGATGATGAAGATTTTGTTCTGATCAAGAATAAAATCATTTTTTTTAGAATTTTCAAGAACGAGATGGATTCTATCCGGCCATCTTCATCTGAAAAAAGAAGTAGATTTGCGAAAACATTTTCAAAAATGAGTCACCTGAAGAAATCGAGCAAGAACAGCTCAAAGACCGGATGCTGCGAGTCGAAGCAGTTCGATAGGGAGGCGGCAGAGGAAGCTATGGAGGAGTTCAGGAACAGAGCCACCATGGAAGCTTTCGCCGCGAAGCTTTTCGCGGCGGTTTCTTCAGTCAAGGCGGCTTACGCCGAGCTGCAAATGGCGCAGTTCCCTTATAACAATGAGGCCGTACACGTGGCGGATCAAGCTGTGGTTGATGAGCTCAGAGCGGTTTCGGAGCTTAAGCGGAGATTCTTGAAGAACCAGATTGAATCGTCGCCGCCGCATGTGGTGGTGATGCTGGCGGAGATTCAAGAGCAGCAGTCTTTGATGAAGACGTACGAGATCACAATGAGGAAAATGCAGAGGGAGATTGATAAGAGGGCGTCACAGATTTGCTCGCTTCAAGTAAAGTTAAAAGGTATTAGCCAAAGCAACAGATTGATGGAGAAAAAGATGAATGCAAGCGGATCATTCTCGGTTCTTGAAATCGTCAAGTTTACGCGTTTGAATGCGAAAGATTTTGTTGTGGCTTTGCAGTACGCGTTGAGATCTATCAAGCATTTTGTCAAACAGTTGATCCGCGAGATGGAGTCTGCCAACTGGGATGTTGAAGCCGCCGTGGATGCGATTCAACCTTGCATCCAGTTCAGCAAAAGGGATCATAAAGCGTTCGTATTTGAATCCTTTGTTTGCAGAGAGATTTTCAGTGGATTCAACGATCCCAATTTCGGAATCGAGAAAACCGATCAGATTATACCCGGAGAGAAGCAGCAGCGCCGGATTTTCTTCTTCGAAGAGTTCAAGAAATTGAGGTCGGTTTCTGCGAGTCATTTCATCAAACACAATCCGGGCTCGTTATTCGGGAAGTTCTTGAAATCAAAGTACCTTTGTTTCGTCCACCCGAAGATGGAATTCTCGTTTTCCGGCAGCTTGAGCCAGAGGAAAACGGTGGGTTCCGGCGAGTTACCGGAAACTGAGTTCTTCAAGATGTTCGCTGAAATGTCAAGGAGAGTTTGGCTCCTCCATTCTTTGGCGTTTTCATTTGATTGCGAAGTGAGCATATTTCAAATTGAGAAAAACTGCCGGTTTTCTGAGGTGTACATGGAAAGCGTCGTCGACGACGTTTTCAAGGCGGCGGCGGGGGCGGGGGCGGGGGCGTTGAGGGTGGCGTTCACGGTGGTGCCGGGGTTTCAGTTCAGCCACACGGTTGTGCAAAGCCAGGTGTATTTAGTTCCCGGGGAATCTCCGGCCAAGAGTTAGCAGATTCTCACTCACCATAAGGTATAAAATCTGTGCTATTTAATTCTATACCAGTAAAATGTCCGTAATTAATATCTTTGACTAAGCAATCCTTGGCGTTTCCTAATCTAAAATTATTTAAATTTTACCTATAATTCTTAATTTCGTACCAAATTGTATCGAGCCCATAATAGTATAGCATTAGCTGTCATGTCTGAAATATTCGTACTTGATAAAATATTGAAATTACATAATTTGTAATAATAATAATAATATGTTCATTTATGAAATTACAATTAAACTAATCATTAGAAAAATTACTTGTGCGCTTAGAGAATTTCATGCACAATCAAAAGATGGATCCTCATTGAAGGGGCTACCCAAAACTCTAACACCCGACGGAGGGCGGTGGCGGAGGAGTCGGGACCGCGGCGGCGCTTGGAGATGTAACAATTATCTGGTATCAGAAAATGGGACAACAGAGAGAAAGTGAAGTGAATGAGGGTTTTTTTATGTTAGGGATGAGATTATAAGACTCTTCTACCCCAAATTTCGACATGTCCGAATTTTTGTGACAAACATTAATAACGAAAAAATTCGACACTCAAAAATCGAGATGAGAGCGCATTAGTCCTTCCCTACCATAAAAGAAACCGTGAATGAGGGAGCACCAAGGGTTGTTTTGGGCCCACACGTGGGATGAAATCAGAAAATGAGGAAACCAACTGGATTTTGGAAGATAGCGATTTAAAGTTGCTATTGGGTGGCGCGAAGCGGCGGCCGAAAAAAAAATGTAAAAATAGTGCAGAGGCGGCGGCGGGGAGATCAGGCAACTTGGGATGCTGAATGTAATATTTATTGCATATTATGTGTACATATAAAATATGAATTTTATCTCATATTTATGATAGTTGTTTTTAGAAAAACAATTTAATTTTTTGTCGTGGTTAGATATATAGTTAAATCTCAATAAAGTAATATTTGATAAAATAATAATTTAATTAAGAAAATCTCAATACATTAAAATAATATTCGATAAAATAATAATCTCGTTAAATGAATATTTTTTATCGGTTTCAAAGCTTATTACTTTATCGAGGTTTAACTATAATATGGTAAATAATATTGAGGGTTATAGATTACATTATTACATATATGTGGTTTGAATCAACTGTTTATAATAAATTAGACTTATTATAAATAATCGACAATAGACAATTTCTGTATTTGTTTTTTTTCCTTTCTTTTTTGGGGTAACATGTCTGACTAAAGAAAGGCAAACCTAAAAGGATGCATGAAATAATAAGCTTTTAAAAAACATTAATTTATTTGTAGTATGTATTATGTGTTATATGGAACATGTTTATGTGTCTTCTTCGACCTGCCTGCGTTGGTCTAACTATTCTTTGATTTCTTTCTATATGTAAGTGCTATTTATGTTGCATTTAGGTTTTCCTTTAAGAAAGCAGAAGATTTATGATAAGTATATGATATAAGTACACTTTATTATATAAGTGTTTAAACTAATTTAATTATTTATGTATGAATACATATACTGAAAATAGTTTTAAAAAGTAGAAAAAATAAAAAAATCCAGTGTAAAAATAGGATGAATCAAACAAAATTAAAACATTACATTCTGATTAACAGCATCTAAAAATCACATCTCTTAGAAAACTTACGAAAGTAATAAAACGATGGGCACAAGACATGCGCAACACGAATCCTCAAACAAGTACAATTTCAACAATCAACTATCAAATTGAACTCTGAAAAATACCGCAAAAAGTTCCACACGCATCAAAAAACAGAAATAAAAAATTAAAAAAATGAGAGAGAGTATTACTCTGATCCAGCGTTATAAATGTCGACGGAGACGGATAACCGCTCCAAATCCGGATTCAGTGGCGATCGGAGGGGATCCGGCCGACGATAATGAAGAGTGAAGAGGCGAGAGACGGCTGCGGCGGAAATCAGTTCAGAAGAAGAAGAAATGAAGAAGAAGAAATGGGAGGCGAGAGCGGCGGGTTTCAGGTCTGAATTCAGACCTTAGTTATTTCTTCTTCTTTTTTTTTCGGTATTTCGGTTTATACCGAATTCGGGATCGGTAAATCCCAAATCCCTGGTTAGCTGTGAAATAAAATACCGATACCGATCCCGAATCCCGAAAAACGGTATTTCGGTATCTCAATACCGACTTTTTCGATTCGGTATTCGGTATATCCCGAATACCGATCCCGTTTAGACACCCTACTAGTAAAATACCTCGGTATCCTTGTAGCCTCGAAAAGGTTGAACATAAATCATTATGCGGGTAGGCTGGAATTGATACGATTTTATTGAATGCCAATGAAGAGCGAGGAATGCACAGGTATTCCTACTCAAGCGAGATGTTTACACGCTGCTATTCTCGTTGTTTCCGCCAGAGGTTGTCATCGCAACACTGCCCAACTAGGCAGCGTAGCATACATTTTCAACTTGGGCACTCTTTTTCCTTTCGTGATGTTTTTTTCTATAACATTTTACATCGGGAAAGGTTTTTAATAAAGCCCTAACCCTTCTACTACCATATCCAAAGGGACATGGTCTAAGTGGTTCGAAGTTTATCGTGGGTGGGTGGTCGACGGGCAGTAGGTTGACTTGACCTCCATTGTAGTCTATGTGAGGCTACTTATCATTGTATGACTTTTGTGAGTTGATCACACATTCACATCGTATGCTCACGTCTGCTACTTGTATCAATTTTGGGTGATAAATAAATTTTAAAAATTAAAAATCTATATATATATATATATATGTAAGACTAAGGTCGTGTTTAGAACATTAAGCTGCTTTTGAGTTTTTTCACATAATCATTTTTTAAATGTTTTGAATTTAGACTTCTACTTTTTTATAGTTTAAAATAAGTTAGAATAAGTAGAAGCATACAAGTTAGTCAGGTTCTTTTTAAAAACAGAAGCTAAAAAAACTGAAAAACAACTTATGATAATGTTTGAAATACTGTTTTTTTCTAATATTGCAAATAATAATATTTTTTGATTAAAAATAACTTTAACAACTTTAAGCATAAGTAGCTAAAAAATGCTTGTAATAGAATTCCAAACATTGTCTAAGGTGGTGTTTGCAAATGCCTTTTTTTAAAGCACTTATTTGAAAAGACAGTTTTTTAGTCTTGGTAAAAACTGCTTTATGCGATATATTTTTTAAAATAAATAGGTAGACTGTTTAAATTTATAAAAATTAATTGAAATGCAACTTTTTTAAAGTATATTCAAAAGTATTAGTAACTTTTGCTTAAAAGTTTTTTTTCAACTTCAAAAAAAAAAAGAAATAAGAAGCGCTTATAATAGTATTTGTTAATAGCTTTAATTGTGTACGGCAAATTTTCAATATAGAAACATTGGTAGAATAGAAATTTACATCAAACCACTCTTATTTGAAATTGGGTCTCACAGTTATTTGATTGCTCAAGCTTTCTGTAAAGTATGGTTTAAATATCAATCTGATTACTTTTATTTGGGCCAATGGATTAGCATTTTTTGCCCTCACTTCAGCCCATCCCTCAAACCAAACTGAACGAAATTCAGTTTAATTATTAATCTTGTGATGATAAAGTTGGTTATCAGAAAAATTAACTTTTCCACGCCAACATTGGAAAATTGAATAAAACAATAAAAAAATTTGATAGCCTGGTACTAAGATACACATTGATAAAGATTTCACCAACTACGAAATCATAACTTGCCATTCGCAACGATGTGGTATATGTATGTCTTTCTATATTCGAACGCTTAATGTCCCATTTGAAATAGCTTATAAACAATTTATTTTAATTTATTTTAAATAATGAGTCATTTTACGCGCCTTTGAGAAAATTTATCGAAATAACTTATTCGAAATGATAAGTTTTTTTTAACTTATTTTCATAAGTTAATATTATTAGCTTATGACAACTTATAAGTAACTTTTAAAGAAATTCTCATATCAAATCTCGGCAACTACATTTTTTTAATTTTATTTTTTTGCCTACATAAGTGATTATTATTGTATACATCCAAACACAATTAACTTATTAAATTTAAATACTTATACATAATTTTTTACGAAATAAGTTTTTTTGTCATAAATTCTTAATTAAATTATTTTCCCAAAGAGACCTAAATATGTTCAGGAAGCTTACTCTTAATAGATTCATCCCCCTGGCTTGTCCAACAGGAAATAAAGTTAAAAAGATTTTTCACAATATTGGGTGGGTGTATAGATTGGATCAAGATTCTTAAATTCCGTGACATTGATTTGTTAGTAGGGGTGTAAGTGGTTTCGCTCCGAACCGCGAAACCGATCAAACCGAACCGAACCAAACCGAAAAATGTGGTTCGATTCGGTTTCGCGGTTTGGTTCGGTTTATTTTTGTAGGAACCGTTTACATTCGGTTCGGTTGTTGTTTCAAGAATTTTTGAACGGTTCGAACCGAACCGAACCAATATTCTATTTTTTAATTTTTTTATTTAATATTTATCTTTCTTATATGAGAATATTGTTGGATTTAGATATTAGATTTAAGTTAAGATCAATTCTAATCTGTACAATGGAAGAGAAATGAGTAACAACTCTATACTTATGAGTTCGGAACGAGTGACATTCTATAAACTATTATTCTTGCATTATTTAGTATTTAAAAAATAAATAAAAAAACAAAAAGATGAACCGATGAACCGAACCGAACCAAACCATTTATAAGCGGTTCGGTTCGGTTCCGATATTTAAAAACACATCGAACCGAACCAAACCGAACCGTTTCTATGTGTTTGATTCGGTTCCTAAAATACGTAAAAATCGAACCGAACCGTTACACCCCTATTTGTTAGACGATCGGACATGAGTTTAGTCCAATCAATCATGGAGTACACGATAAAATAGTTGAACTGAAATTGGATCCATAGTTCAGCTAAAGACTATTGACTTATGGGGTTTAATGACATGAAAGGTATAAACCACTTCTATATTGATGGCAAAAGAAGAATGTTATGATTCTAAAACTATTGGATTGTGACGTGTTAGGATTTTGGAGTTTTCTACCATTCTTCCAACTACCTTACGAAACCAAGTCCTCATCAAATTTTCAGCTCAAACAATTTTCTATCATTAATATAACTAGGTAAATCTACGGCCACTACTTAATATATATATATATATATTAATTTGACAAATTTTATTTTATTCTATAATTTGTAAATTATATAAAAAATATAAATCACTCAAAATTAATTATGCATAATGGACTCAACCTACTATATTCCTTCATTAGTATGCGATCTTTTCACACTATTCTACCTAATTCACACGGTCATCGAAACGAAATTACAATATCATTTCTTGATTTTTAAATTAAAGACGCTTGTCGTCAACAAGAACGGGATTCGTTTTTGTTGTGTCGGTTGTAATAATGAGTAAAGTAAGGAAGTTATGAGAAGAGCCTCCAATCATGATTTTTAATTAAATTTCGGAGTAGATTAATTCATCATTTTTGGAATAATGATATATATATTTCATTTAATCTTAAATTATTTAAAATAATCAATTTACTAGGGCTAATAAATTCATACTGTAATATATTTTTATTAAATAATTTTAGGTGTTATAATTTTATTGATGAATATAAATTGAATGCAAATTAAACACGAAAAATTAAACATGTAATACGCTCTCAATATAAACACAACCACTTAAAACAATAATTAGTTTATTTTCTTAAATGATACAACTATCGAAACGGGGGAAGTTAGAAAAGTGCAACTTCAGAAAAGTAGTGTAGAAAATGAGAGATGCATTGAGAAGATATAAAAAGAAATGGTTCGATAAAGTTGGGATTAGTCCATTGGCTTCATCCCACATCAAAAAAATCTTTAATAATTGCATCAACTTTTATATAATTAATCAAGTGGACGATGAGGTCGGGGTGACACGAATTTACGTCCCCTGGTTCTTTAATTCGATCTGAAAAATTAAACATAAAAATATCTAATTTTAAATGTAAACATCATTCTTACAATTACTATTTACTGATGATGCATTTGCTTATATAGTATCTTCTTAAATTTTATATTTAAAATATGAACACATCTTTCAATTTAATTTATATTTTCTTTAGGGTACAGTTGTCTTTTCCTTCTCTAATAAATTGAATACGAATCATTTTTCAAATATAAGCAAATGTAAACAGCAATATTTTTTCTGGGATATAGTAGGAAATGAATTTTTTCAAATCCCATAAAAAAGCGTCACATGATCAACCTAACTCGTAAGGAAATTGTTGAATATAGGTGTCACGATTGCAACATCTTCTCAACGCAAATTGCATCTCATATCACATTCTATTATACAAATATATTATAATGATATGATTATTGTACATACATAACATCTTTTGATGAAATAAAAAATAAAGAGCTCGATGCTCGTGTGAAAGAAAATTCACTTTGGCATACCGTCGACGTGTCCATTTCTATGTTTTCAACAAAAGAATATTTTAGCAAATATCATTGCAAACAAAGTCAAAAGACGAAGCAAATATCTTTAACAATTCGTTGTAGAAATCCATAATGTATTTACATATGGTTGAAAGAGTTGAAAAAATAAATTCCACGTGATGCCCTGTTTGACCGGGAGTCAACAAATAGACTATTATCATATGAATTTTTCTCTCTCTTATCTTAATCACCAATGTAGACTTTGGCCACCATCTTAATTAATAATTGGTTTTTATTTGTAATTCCCCTGTTCCTTCGTTGACTCCTGCTCTTTTAATCTTATACATTCATCAAGAAATTATATATTTGTCTAATTTTATATAACTATTATCCAATAAAAAAGTATCATTATTAATTAAGTCGAACTTAAATGAACTACTTTATGATCTGGGTATAGAGCGGATTCAAATAGTTTTTACTTCCTTTTCTTTTTCTCGACCCTATAAATTAGCTCGAGAAGAATTCGTAGCCTCCTAAAATTTAACGAGGGTACTTTAAAGCAGGTTGCCACCTTCAAATAAGGTGTAATGTTGTAGGTTGTGGCCTTGAAAATGCACTAAATTCTTGGCCAATAGGTTTGGATTTGTGCCTCACTTTACAAAAGCTACCGACAACTCAAACATGGGAAAAAGTTGTAAAATACGCTCTTATTTTATCTTTTCTTCCTCACCTGACACTCATGCTCTTACTCTATTCACAACAACAGAATTTGTTAGTTAATCATATCTTAATTTTAAAATCGAGCAACATAAAAATAGAAAATCTCGTACCATCCGGCATATGTTCAAACAATCGCTTGAAAGACATTTGTAAAGTTTAGAATTTCCAACCTTTTTGTCCTAATATTAATTCAAGAATAAACATCTTATCATGAATTATTTACAAAAAAAATGACTATTCTATTATACTATACATTTTTTTGCCCAACACAATTTCTAACCAGTTATCTCTAAACTCACGATCGATCCAAGAATACAAACTTTTGATGATTAAAGTCGAATCGAGAAATAAAAAATTAACAAACTCTTTGTATATCCAACATAATGAAAATTGGGTATATATTCTGGGGTAGCTAGTGGCCGACACCGGGGCTGGGAACGGAGCGGAGAATCCGGCCGACGGCGGCGAGGTGGCGGTCGATGAGCTTCTCATTAGTGGTGTTTGCGTGGGTTTTCTTGCTGGGGGTTGAGGCTGGCACCCTGCCTTTCGGAAGCGCCGCAAGATACAAGCTGCCGTCCGCGGTCGGAAACTCGCTGTGCCGCCGCGCGTTCGTTAGCAGCTTCCTTCCGTTCGTTGATGATATTAGGGTGGAAAATAGGATCAATAAAGCTATGAGAAGTAGAGATTTCCGAGCCATTGATTGAGGAAGTATGGCAAGAACGATTCAAGAAAACTGAGGTGGAGTCGTGGAGAAGATTTCTTAGTTTGTATGAGAGAGGGAGAGAGAGTGATCAATTGGGAGTTATTTGGGGAGCGGAGGAGAAAGAAATATATACACAACAAGAGAGAGAGAGAGAGAGAGCAACGTGCGACGGCTTTAAGGAGAGAGAGAGGGTCTTGGTGCTCAAGTTAGTTGGGCCAACCGGCCAAGTCAAATTTGAACTCCTCTCCTGCTTGTGAACTTCCATTTGTATTATTTTTTTCTTTTTATAAATAAAACAAAATTATTGTATTCTAATCTTGCATAACTAAAAAAATTATTGAAGCAATGTAAATAGTAAAAGTTATACAAAATAAATGGGTAAATGGAGGATATATAGGTGAGAGTTGAAGGGATTTGACAACTTACTGGTGGAGATTTAATTTATAATGAGAAGCAATGAACAACTCTTGTAAGTTACACTGCTCTGTTTAAGCTAATCACTTATTACTACTTAGTTTAACCAACTCGTAATTTTAGGGGTGTCAAAATCAAGTTGAGCTATGCATATAATTAATAGTTTGATCATCATTACATAAATATATGTCTTTTGTAATCTTTTAACATACAAATAGAGTTTAATCGTACTATTTATATGTGATCCTATCATTTTAATAGGTTTATTATTAGCCATCGATATATATAATTGTAGCAATTATGTGGACAGTAGAAAATCAAAATGGGCTGCTATGTTGGGGAATAAGGTTGCTTGTGAAAGCTGAATTAGGAAAGGAGTGAGCCAAGCCGCGGGACAGTTCTTTCCAATTTCGAATTTGACTTTAAGGTGTGTTGAGATTGAGATTTTTTTGCGTTAATTTTTTGTCAGGCAGATCATAATAGAATAGTTATATCACAAAGCGCTTCGCAGCTTCCATTTTTATATAACCTTGTTTATGAAACCACATATTAATGCGTTGATCGACAATGCAGTTAATACTTAACGACATCACCACATTTTTTAATGTAGTAAATAACAATCAGATGACCTCTGTGATGCGGCACACCCAAGGGTATTAAAAATGTTAGATGAACAAGCGCTACAATATTTAATAGATATAAATGTTTTCTGCACTGGGCAGGCAGATTATAGCTCATCGAACCATTCAACTGGGCATACCATTTCTTTGCTTTAAATAAACATTACCTGCAATAATTTTTTATGGTTCCTATAGAAATAGTTTGGTTAAATCTGAAAAATATGGTTGAAAATCCCACTGTCAAAGGTGCAACAGCAACTAGTTTCTTATTACTGACGTGATAAGAATATTGATTAGTTATACATAGTAAGGCTGAGTTAAGAAAGAAAAAGTGAACGAGGACCTCATAATCCTGGTAATGTAAGATATTTATAGACAGAATAACGAATATAGTAAGAGATAAGGTGCATTAATTGATCATCGAGAGGTGGCACATGAGCACAAACCAGCCTGATCCCGCAGAAATGGACTTTAGTGCAAAACCCCTCTCGAATAATTGAGGACCATTGAGTTTACAATGATCGAAGCAGCTCAAGTTCATTAATTAGTTCTAACTGTATGTACTCCGCAGCACCTGGTCTGTTGAAGCAGGTGCAGAAATTCATGTAAAGTCGACTTGGTAAGGACACGGTTTATGTATATGATTATAAGTTAAAACCTTTAATTAATTTGTTTTTATGAAAAAAATTATTTAATTTTGTTTTTGTTAGAAAAAAACTCTATTTGATAATGAAATGCAATACATACGACCTCTTATGATTTATATATAACATACATATTTCCATGCAAGAAACAAAGAAATGAAATAGAGTAATATATAGAAATATGGAAATAAAATTAGTATCAATCTACAACTGAGAAATGAAATGTGAAGTTAGGTGATTATTCATCCAATAACCCAGCCAGATTTATATAATCTTTAAGTTTAATGCATGATCCTGGTCTAGAAACGGATTGCTATGGCAGATCCACAGGAAATTAAATTCAATAATTCATCGTGCTCATTGACTTTTTTTATGATATATTCTTTTTCCTGTTTCTACGATAACGTGATTGATCGATAAAAAGTCCCACCAATTTGCATCATTTCAGATCTCATTCAACCGTCCAATTATTCATTAAAATGAATGTAAAACTACAATCTCCTTTTCTTAAGCTTCTAAAGCCAAAGATTCTTTTGAAAGATAAGGAATAAGGTTCCTTCTAAATTAGTAAAGTAAAAACACTCCCGAGCTATGAAACGAATCAATGGAGAAACTGGTTAACTCTTGTTTAATTCTACGTATGTGATGTCATCAAATCCTAGTACTTCTCGTTTCAATGCAAATACAGTATATTTATTATCATTAACTTATTTGTTATTCATACGACATAAACCGATAAAATGAATGAAAAACTACAATCTAAAGAGCAATCATGTATCTTGTATAATATTTCAAAATCTTCAATTCTATATGAGAATGATACTTTAAATTAATATGATAACGATTTTATGATCGGGATTCCAATGTTAAAGGGTTCTTCGGTAGGTTTCTGAATCAGGAAATTAAATTATTAGTAATTTGATGGATTTTTTCCGAAATTCACATTTAATTTCTGAAATGAATAATAATCAACTTAATTTCAAGCTGCGTATCAGATACTATTGATCCCGTAAATACTAAACAATGACTCCCGTCCCAACAACTACTTAAGGCCTCCCTTGTCCTCTACCCAGGCCCACTCTCCGCCCAACGCTGTCTCCTTTTCAGATTAAGTTCGAATAATATAAAAATTTGAACAAATTAACAGAGCGCGACAATTTCAAAAACATTGGTTTATGTCATGTCAAGACATATAATCTCAATTGTTGATAAGATGGGATATGGGATTTGACTTAACAACCACCAACGAATGGCCTTCCATCATTTTGATTGTTTCCGATTTGAACCCATAACCTTTCGACCACATGTTATTCCACCTTTAATCGCTTATGTATCCCATGAGAACAAATTATTTGTAAATAGGTGATAGACAAATTATTGTATGACTTATTTAATTACAAAAGGTACGTGCATGGTTCAAAAAGAAGATACATAAAGGTTCATAAAAATATTTAAAGACTACGAATTACTTTTCAAATATTCTTAGTTGAAGAATGTTGCTAAAACTAATTGTGTAGTTGGTTGGTATGAAAAATATTTTCATTAAACTTTAGAATCAGAATCGAGATTCATATTGCTGATTTGAACTCGTCAAGCACGCATCAATAGGATTGTAGTCATGATCGAATTAACATATATACAAAGTCAAATACTAATTATATTACACAATCATTGGAATAAACTTTAGTTAGAAACTGATATTATTAAATCTAGATTCATCCAATCCTAATAACACAGGAATCTGGACGGCGATAGCATTGAAAGTTAAACTAGACAGAGCCATGTGTATGAAAATATGCTAATATTATATGGTGCGAGAGTTGTAATCAACTTGAAATGAGATTTTATTTCTTCTCAAAATGAAAGCTCGTGTTTACACATAATGGTGCCTACAGTTTCTGCAAGGTAAATCCGAACAGCTTACCGGTATTCCGCGCCATTTACAGCTTCAGCACCTCGTCGCTGCTCTCGTCTCTGGTGATCTTGTGGAGATAGGAATGCAGCTACTCCGCCACTGCACAATTCACCCCCAACGTCAAATGAATCATAACCTAGCAGATTTATGTTCCAATTGCAATCAACTTCATTACTTCTGGTAAAATGCGACCACTGCGAGGAATTATTAGGTTAAATGTGAATTCTAGAACGAATGCATAAAGGCTAAGATGAGAGTAACGGGACCTGATGAGGATTGCAATAAATGGTTGCTGCAAATCAACACGAAAGAGAGACGGAGTTAGAACCATGAATATGCATGACTAGCAACATACGTGCTTCAAGACAAAATAAACCACATCATGTTCTTCTGGCAGAAATTTTTAACGGGTAAATCGTTCGATAGAGATGAATTTGATAAGTATATGCACATATCTTCTTTGATAAACAAATATTTCTGTGACCAGAAAACTGTAAGACATAAATGCAAATCATAATACATTGACAAATGAGAATCCAAAGCATCATCTATGCTATAACTTTTCTAAAAAAATAAAAACTAATGACATGCTTTTCTCGCACTAGAAATATAATTTCAATCAACAGTTTCTTGCCATAGATAGCACATAATGATTGGTATAAAACATCATTAAATTACAGTAAACTAAACTAAATACCTGTCTGTCCTTTCAACAGTAAGGATGTTGGCTCTCCCTTCTTCCATAACTTCAGACTTGTTACACTCAGGGCCAAAAGAGTACCACCAAGTACAATACCAAACCTGACCGCAGGGATGCTTCCAGTGAACATAAAAGAAAGAAAGCCTCCAGTAGAAAGAAGAGCACCTGATGAAATACAATAATCTTTCTGGTTATGACTCTTTATCTCAACTAAAGCTTAATTATCACACTTGGATGAAAAAGAATAATGCACTTATTTCCATACCATAAGGTATCCCAACATGAAAGCGCCGGCTTCAAGGGCGTGATCTGAGCGGTTCCCTTGAACACACCTGAGTCGTACCCAAACTCATACGTTATGTTGTCCATGTACTCATAAGTTGACACGTCTTTTGCAATATCAATCAAATCCTGTCTGGTCTTTTATGCTGGGATTTTTAACTTCTCAGAAGTTTCTTTAAGAGTGAACAATGCCTTTTCAGAGTACAGTTCATAGGCTTCCTTTGACATGTCCAGCATTGTTAAAGCTTGTTCCTTAAAAGAAGCAAGGTCTGCTGCCATGCTTCCTCTGATTCTTGAGCTTGCACTTTTGGATCCTCCTTTTCTTTCTCTATACTAATATCAGAAGGCTTCTCGAAACCAAACAAGAACAAAACTATGCATTGCATTTTTATGTATAGGACACAGAAGTTTCATAATGTTGGCTTACAATAATAAATTTGATTACACTCCTAAGAAATTTCATCTAAGTTAGAACTGACTTGGGCAGCATGCCAGCATCTATCTTTTTTTTTTTGATAAACCACCCTAAGGCGACATTTGGCAGACACACGTCCAATGCAATTGAACCCACGACCTTTCGCCCCACGCCACCCACCTTCACTCACCACGTCATCCCATGGGGACAAAAGAAAGTCAGCATCTAACTTTAATGTGCAGTTCCCTGGATACACATATGATCAAAATTGTCTGATTAGTCCATCAGTTTCATATAACCTAATGCAGGAAATCATTCTTGACCCGCTTGAACTCCCCACAAAAATACACTCTAGATTCCCCTGCATAAAAAACTGAATATTCCTCATCCCGGGCAGCTTCATCATTCACTACATCCCAACTGGGAAAATTAGATAAATTCTACTACATTATTGAAATCTTTGAAAGAATTCGAGTCCATGACTTTACAGGAAAGAGTCTTAAGAGCAGCTAGAACCATGAAACCCCTTAAAATCTGATGCAAACATACTACGAACATTACCCGAGCAGAGCAGAGAAGAATGCAAAACTAATTCGAAGAAAGTACAATTCTAGCAAATGAAAACAAATTAAACGTAACATCACCGATTCCTCGCGGATGCGGCGAACGAGAAAACTGTAATTTCCTCAAAGTCCTCTGCCGCATACTAACGCCGACTAGCCTCCGAAGTGGCATCCTGCCGGCTCTGAGCAAACCTTCAAACCCTAGAGAAGCCGGCGGCGCGTGGCAGAGCACCATAAGAAGAAGCAGTGCCTTTCAAGGTTGGAGAAAGGTTTGTGAATGTGATCCGACTCGAGTCTTACGCTCATTTCGTCAATGGAATTCTGTACGTATAGTGTAACAAGCCCTCGGCCAAGAATTACGAATTCATAAAGAGAATTACCGACATAACAATAAATTGATGATATAATTGCTTTAATTCCGAGAGATTGTAATTTGTAAACTAAATTCTTGAAGATTGAATAAAGATGAGAGACGACAGAGAGATATAATAAGAGAGAGAGATAGTAACAGAGAAGTTGAAAGAGAGAGATAGTAGACGATCAAAGAGAGAGAGGATCAAGAGAAATTTAACTTTCAATACCAAACTCAATAGTTGGAAGAAGCGGATATATATAAGATATCCGACTAAGACCTAATTTAATTAAACCTTAGCAACTTAACCAAATATAACTAAAGGAATTAATAATGAAACTAATACGAAAAATAGATACTAATACGATACTCAACTCGAATCGCGTAGACTAACCGGGTGTGACAATACTCCTTCTTTAAAGAGTCTTGTCCCCAAGACTCGGATCTTTGACGAGGGAAGCAAGCAGGTCTCAACAATAAAGGGGCGTCTTCTCCCTTCAATTTCTTCGCGAGGTGGGCGAGCGCCCCTCAACAGGGATAAGGGTTCCCACCAACCACGGCCATATTAACTGAGCCCATGATCCTTGTCTGGGAACTCTGCCCTTTGAACACAATATAAGCATTGACACTATTTTCATTCTCATTGATTTGCTTCTTGATTACAGGCGCCCCCTTTCTCGGAATTTTCCCACCGACAATAGGGACGGATCGAAACCTACCGTACTCAACTTCACCTAACCGACCAAATTCCTCGCTTTCTCGGCCTTCAAGGCCAGGGCATCCTCTTCAAAGCAGGGGTTTCCCTCCTTTCTCACGTCGGCTCTTCTCGCCACGCCTTCTTCATTGTTTCCGGCCTCGGCCTTCGTCTCTTCACAGCCACGTCCTTCGTCCCCCGACTTCAACGATATGTTGGCTCTTCCACCGCACAAGCCTACGACTTGTTTCTCAAAGCTCGACTTTAAGCGGCGGGCCGGCTCCTCCGCTGAGCCGATTCTTTGACAACTTCTTTCTCCTTGAGAGAGATTTATTTTCAATCACGATGGGCGCTGGAGAGAGCTTGAAACGATCCCAGACCAAACATGGAATCTCGGCAGCAGTAGGTGCTTGCATCCATTTGAATATCTAAGTAAAAACCGGTTGAATACCTGGGAGTGGAGAGATTTAGGGGAATATCGAACCAGCTTGGTTGCACGTCGGGCGAGCCTCCGATCCACGAGTGCAAACTATCAAACACTCCCTCGTATCTCCGATACAGAGCGCGCTGGGATCGCTCAACGCCGCGCCATCGATTGTTCGACGCGGTCGTGCCTTGCTCCCGAAAATCCCGCTCTCATCGCCTTTTCTTGGGAGTGCTTTCCCACTGCCGCAGTAAACGTTGCTCAAACGTCCACCGTAACAAGCCCTCGACCAAGAATTACGAATTCATAAAGAGAATTACCGAGATAACAATAAATTGATGATAGAATTTGCTTTAATTGACCAGAGATTGTAATTTGTAAACTAAATTCTTGAAGATTGAATAAAGATGAGCGACTTACAGAGAGATAGAATAAGAAAGAGAGATAGTAACGAGAAGTTGAAAGAGAGAGATAGTAGACCCATCCCGTAGAGAGAGAGGATCAAGAGAAATTTAACTTTTCGATACCAACTCAATAAGCTAAGCGGATATATAAGTATCCGACTAAGACCTAATTTAATTAAACCCTAGCAACTTAACCAAATATAACTAAAGGAATTAATAAGGAAACTAATACGAAAAATAGATACTAATACGATACTACGTGATCGCTTTAGCGAACGGGGTGTGACATATAGCCGTATAGGTAGGGGTGTGGTGGTTCCGCTCCCGAACCGGCGAAACCGATCGGACCGAACCCGAACTTAAACCGAAAACGCGGTTGGTTGGGTTTCGCTGACTTGCTTCGGTTGGCCTTTAGAAACCGTTTACATTCGGTTCGGCTTAGCGGTTTCAAGATTCTTTTGAACGGTTCGAACCCGGAACCAATATCCTATTTTTTAATTTTTATTTAATATTTGTCTTTTTTTTATATGAGAATATTATTGAATTTAGATATTGGGATTTAAGCTTAGATCAATTCTAATCTATACAAATGAAGAAGGAAATGAGTAACAATTCTATACTTGTGAGTTCGGAATTGGTGACATCCTATAAACTATTATTCTTGCATTATTTCGGATTTAAAAAAATAAATAAAAATAAAAAAGGTAGAACCGAGGAACCGAGAACCGAACCTAGCCAAACCATTTATAAAGCAGTTGGGTTTGCTTGATTCCATATTGAAACGTCCAGCGAATCAACGCAACCGAATCATTTTTGAGGTGTTAGGTTCGTTTATAAAATAGATAAAAACCGAACCGAAGCCGAACCGTTACACCCGCTACGTATAGGTGGAGAATTAGAGGATATAAAGTTGTGATAAGCAAGCAGACCACCTGTGAGGATCACGGTAGTGTTGGTAAAGGTGTTGTATTTAACGTGCGCTTGATTGAAAACTGGCCATATACTCCGTTATATGAGTGACACGTAAGCCCCGGATCCACCGAGGCAATGTTTGGAACGGCTTATTTAAGCAAACTTTTTAACCGCTAACGTGCTTAAAGACGCTTAAAGTTTCTATTAAGAAAGTCGCCAAGTGCTTGGATTTGTCCAGATTTAAAAAGCAAACTTAATCTTTTTCTTCAAAATTGCAAAAATGTCACCGCTTCTAAAAAGCACCCCAATACTGCTTATGGGGCTTATGCTTATCTTCGGAACTTATTTTAAAAGTATCCAAAAGAAAAGGCGGTGGATAACCAGCACACTTTAAAAAGTGCTTATGCAGAGGAAAAAGCCCATAAGCAGTTTTTAAAGCTACGTTCCAAACACTACTGAATCTATCCATTGATGGAGAAGCCCCGTATTTGGATCAGTTTTGCTCCGAGTCCAGCCCCATACTTTTATTTCACTACTGCACTTTCTCTTCTTTTCCTGATTAAAAACATTTGCATAACACAAATTATGACCTGGATTTTTTTTCATAAACATTTGCCAAGTCTAGCTTGATTAAAGTAGCTCGTCTTGTAGCCGAAGATCCCTGTCTATGTTTCGATTTTTATATTTGAGGACAGTGATATTGTACTTTTAGTTTTATGTTGCTCAAAAAGTAAAAAAAAAAAAGATGAGAATAATTTAAGGATGAGTAATACGTTAGTGGGTTCAAATGGAAGATTGCAAAAGCTAAGCATAGAAGGGAAGAGGCAAGGCATAAATGCGAAAACCTTCAGGCAGAGACTGGATTGTTAAGAAAAGAATGTGGTGCTATTTTCGGGCTTCGACACACTGGGCCGATTTAATAACAATTTTGCCTTAAGTATTTAAAGCCCACTATTTTGGGAGTGCTTTTTTGGGAGCCTAACCCATGACTTTGTAAACACATGATTTATTTGTAAATATTGGATAATGTATTAGTTAACATAAATTCCAAATCCATAATTTCATTGTGGGTGGGTTGTGTCACAAATGCTAGTCCAAAGATTTCATTTAATATTTCAAACTTGTATATGTAGCATATTACTATTCACTTAATCTCGTTATTTGTGCCTCCTTTTTATTGAGACGTCCGAATATAGGTGGTTCATTCTAAAAAAACAAAGATTACATGGACCAAATTTAATAAACAAAAAGTCAAATATTTTACACAACATAACACATGTTGAAAAGTGAGCCACAAACTTTCAGACAAATGAAATATATGGTTTCATTATGTAGGGAATGCTCTTTAAAATAGAAAATAAGAAGTAATCTCGATACTTTTCATTAAGTGAATGATTTAGAATGAATATGCTTTTGAAATATTCATTAGTGGCATAATTGGTAGTTTACTTTTTAATGAGCAAACTTTGTAATTTTTATATTTTTGTCTAGATAAAACATAAGAATTATTATGCATAACAAATATAAAAATTAACATATTCATAGTATTTCTACTCATCTGACTCTATATTTATCTTTATAATAAGAAAAAGAATATACTCCATCCGTCACGTTATTTGTGGCCACATTAACTTTTTCTAAATTGCAAATTAAGTATAGTTAAATTCCGATAAAGTAATAACCTTAGGATTAGGAAAAAAAAATATTTATTTAACAATTATTTAACATGGTTATTACTTTATCGAACATTATTTTTAGTGCATTAGACCCATATCGGAATTGAAAAAAATTATTATTTAAACTAAATTGTGCTACCTATCAAATAGTACTTTATCGATATTTAACTATACATTATTTTTATTTAAATTCATACATATGAAGTTTTGGAAATCAAATATCCAATCGAAAGAGGCCACGAATTTCACTTCACTGATTTAAGCAGAAAATGCAGAAATGAAATTACCTGGATCACCCCTACTAAGACAAAAAACAATATCATATTTTATGCATTCGAAAAGGAGAAAAATTGTCTCCTCCACCAACCCCCTTTCACTGTCAATTTTTGGTTTCTACTTGTTTCTCTCTTGTCATCTTGAGGCAAACCCCAAAGCCTTTGTCCCCCTCCACTCCAAGTTTACTATTATATTTCTATTTATGACATGATTAATATATGAAAATAGAGTAAACCTTAGCTTTTCTCAAGCAGCGTCACGCTTACTCATGACATATAAATAATTAATTATAAACGAAAAAGATTTCACCACATCTTCTTTGTATTTTTACATGTTATTGTATAAGGACGGAGAGTTCATCCATTGAGATATCTCGATAGCGGTTCTTGCAAGTTTATTTTTTTCTACACATGTTAGTTTGGTTATTGAATGCCGAAACATAAATAGTGCGACTCAGCACTCAGACATGTTTTAAGGTTGATGGTTGGAACCCTAATTAATAATGTGTGGTGATAATTAATGCAGTCTTGAGACTAGTTGTGCAAAAAATTGTCATTTTGTGTCACTTACAAGAACTAAAAATGACCTTTTTTATTAATACTAGTATTAAAGAATATTTATAGAGCAGAGCAAAGTTGCAGGTTACAAGTTGGATTTGACCCATGACTTCAACCTTATTCTTTTGGGCTGTTCGATATTAACAAATAGGCCTTTGGATTTATTCTTCACTCTCAGATCTTTCTACAATGTAATGCCCTTTTTTTCTACGACTGCATGTGTGCAAACCTTATTCAACCTACACATTTCAATTCACATCTGGGATTATGTGTTGGATAAAATATGTTAGTCCAAATTAATGATCCTGTCCCACCAGCATTAATTGTCATTAACTACCCAGCTACATTAACCGAGTTCTCCCTTCTCTCTTCCTCTCACAGAGAATTTATTAGGGGATTTTGATACGTAAGTGGAATTGACTCGAATTTAGATTCTCGAAGTGGGCAAATCTTTGAATTAATTAATCCTCTTATTAAGAAAAATTTACATAAAAATTCAATCAGTTTGAGTAGAACAACCTACGAAACGAAACGACCAATTCGAGAAATTAAAAAAATATGAAAAAAGTATTACTAGCATGGTAAGTTTTTAATCAGTGATATGGTTGCAGTTTTGGTATGGTATTCGATAATTGCAATAGAATGATTGTGAAAAAAGTTGTAAGCGTAAACTTCAAATTCAAGTCCCACTTTTGGCATAATGGTCATGCTTATTTGTCTGAAAAATGAAGAGGTAAAATAGTTGCAGTATCTTGTTGGGGAGTAGGGAACTTGTTGGTCGACCAGACGATAGTCGGGTAGAAGGGGTGATTACATTCGATCACGCTTTCTTTTTTTGTAACGTGAAGGGACGAATTTGCCGTAGGTTGCGGACCGATGAACGGTGCTAGATAATAACCTTCGACGGGGGTACAGTGTGCCCGACTCTGGGAACTCTCCTCTCCGACTTGTCAAGCACTTGCGAAAGCTCGGGTCGGGCCTGTTGTGCAGCGGATAAGTGTGGAGGGCCCGAGACTGCCTCTCGGTTAAAACGTGAAGTTCGCAAGTTAAAAGTATTTTGGCTAATGCGCTTTTATAAATACGTTTTATGCAAATATATGATTTTAAATCCGTTGTATGCAATGTCTACTAAAACAAGAAATAACCTAGCTTAATTTAACGTGGTTGGGATCACGCAAGATCCTACCGTCCACTTTGGTCCCGAAAAGGGAGAACTTGTTGATTTATCCGGAACAAGCCTCAAGCTGGGAATTTGTACACTGTTGGACGGGACCATTCTAAGGTTATAGTCCTTAGCGACTTGGCTACAATTCAACCCTAAGTTCGAAAGGGATGGGATGATCTCCAACCAAAGGGAGTTCTTACAATAAGAACAATTCCACAGAAGTGAACTCCTTCGAATTTATAAGCTATAGATTTTGCAATGAGCTTAGCTAGAGAAGAAGGGATCTAAATAACCTCAGAGAGAAGAACTAATGGTAATTCATGAAGGCAAGTTCTTATTTGGATGATTTTTAAGCTTGCTGAGAGTTGTTTGTGAGCTTGAAGCGTTTTCCCTTGTGAATCCCGTGCGTGGAGCTCGGTTTTTCTTCTCTATTTATAGTTGTGGAGCGCGGACATATGTCTGTTGGGCAGCCACGATGCACGTGTCACTAAACTTCCAAAGAAAACGGCCCATATTTTTGGATTGTTGCGGACAGGGGCTTGACACTTTGTCACATGCAGAGCAGTTTTAGAAGGTCGTAGTAGGTAAAGCGTTGTCGGCTTCTCATTGGGTGAGGCTTGTGGTAGGTGAGAATGTGTCGTTGTTCGAGTTGACTATTCCACATCCTCGTACGAGGTGTAGTCATCTTTTGTTTGTTCTTCGCGCGCAGGTGTTGTGTCGTAGCTTGCAGACCCTTTCCTCGACGAACCTATCGACTTAACATGTCCCGAGCTTTTCGAGGTGGAAGCTTCATGAGTATAACAGTCCTTCTTTTGGATTACGCTTGGCCTTTGCGCTCTAAGCATACTTTCCGACTTCTCCTTAGCTCCCGGGTATTGTTCGATCGTCGGGTCCTGCGCCGGACCTCATCACTTCTTCGAGTGAGTCGCCAATCACTTATCTCACGTCTGCGAGCTCGGTCGAGTCGGGCTATTTCGGTCTCTTTCTCGGAAATTGTCCTTGGTCGGAATTGAAATGCGAGTCTCTCGGCCGAGACTTAGTCGCTAAGAGATTCGATCTCCTCCCCTGAGTCTCGCAACAGTTACTGGAAGTCGGTAGAGGCTCGACAATCGAGAAGAAAGTCTCGATTCTCGGCCTTGACTACTTGTTCCAGTTCTGGAATAGTTACTCCTTGAACTCTGCTCCCGGCGAATGCTCGCTCCTCTAGTAGATCGTCGTAGGCTTGTACCACATCTAGAGGTTCATACGCGGCCAGAAGAGCACGTGTCGTGTGTCTTTATGTGAAGAAGAGGTTATGTTAAGTTTAGAATTTACCTCGGCCTCTTCTCCGGCCATTAGACAAGATTCGACCTAGTTTCTTCGAAGGAACCGTTCTCCGTCTCAAAACCTGCGATGAATGCGGTTTTGTCCTCGAAGGAATACATAAATGTATCTTCCTCGATTGAGTTGTCGGATATCTCACGGTATGTAGGCTGCGCTTCTTCGGGCAAATTTTTCACTTCTAACTGCTGGTTACCGCTCGTTGAGCGTGACCGAGTTCGGGACAATCGTACACAGTAATGTCCCTCCTTCTTGCGGTTATAACAGGCACGATGATTTCTTTGCTTCTTCCAAACCTGAGTCTTTGGGAAGGACTAGCGGCGAGCTCTGTGTTCCCTGCATTCGGTAGAAGGTTTAGATTCTTCCCTTTTCGATAATCTTTCTTACCCGAGGGAGAATCTCTACGTTGTATTTCCTCGCCTTTCGACTCTCTCCTTTTCTCTACGATATTTGAGAGCCATCGGTGCGAGTCAGGTCAGGTCCTCGAAGTCTCGAGAGGACTTTACTTCTATCGTGGCCCTTTGCCTTCTTGGAGGAAATAGGTTTGGGTCACGTTCTTGTTGTTGCTTTGAAAGCATGGTAGATCTGCAGTGTCGGTAGCGAGCATTGGAACATCTTTGGGGTAAGTTTGTGCTCAAATTCCTACGTTTTTAATTACGAAAAGATAACGCCGGGAGTTAGAGCATTAAGATCAGAGCGGCGTAAATAAGTAGCAAATGGAAGCCGCTACGTCGAGGTAGCGCTCTCAAGATCTTGGTGTTCATCTCTTTGTTGGTGAACATCCTCCCGGCATTGATTGATCACATTGACTTGATTTGTGAATCGTCGCCAAGCTTCGTCAGTGGTTTCACTGGGCTCCATTGCAAAGGCATCGAACCACGTAGCTATAACTCAAGCTTGTTTTCCTTAATGCTGCGAGGGTTCCTTGGCTCGGTACAGCCAGGCATCCCGGAGTTCTTTTGCGTTTTGCGATCCCCGCACCCTCACGAGGTGAGAATCATCAGCGTAGTCATGCTATGGCATTTCGCGCAACTCGGTCGAGGTTGTGCGGCTTTTTCTCTTACAAGGTGTGAAGGTGATTTTTCTTTGACTAACCTTAGCACACATGCATTGTCCTACACCTCCCACAGCGGCAAATTGTACGGCGGTCGATCAGTGGGAACGACTGGGTCCTGTCTCGGGACGTCCGTCATGGCGTAATGCGCGATGTAAGGTGTGCTTCCATTATCACACGCCATGCCGTATAGTTCTCTATTTGAGAACATAGGTACCATCCGAATACGACATATCGGACATGTTGTGAACGAGTATAAGGATGAATGAAGAGATGCTTGTGCAATAAAACGTTTTCAAGATGCGTTCAAGAAGACCCAGTGAAATGCAGAATCGGCGATCGGGGAAGAACACCGTGTGCTCCGATAGGGCCACGGTGTTGGTCCGAGACGATAGTCGGTGTAGAGGGGGGTGGAATACACACGATCACGTTTCTTTTCTCGAAGCATGAAGGGACAACAGCCGTAGGTTGCGATTGATGGAACAGGTGCCGGATAATAACCTTCGAACACGGGTCGAGTGTGTCAACTAATTGAGCTCTCCTACGACTTTTGTCAAGATTGGTGAAACTTCGATCGGAGACGTTGTGCGGATAAGTGTGTAGGGCCGGAGATTCGTCTCGGTTCGAAAATGTGTTTTCGCGAGTTAAAGTATTTTGGCTAGTGCGCTTTTATAAATACGTTTTATGCAAGATATGATTTTAAACCGGTTTGTATGCAATGCAATAAAAACAGTAAATAACACAAGCTCCTTTGCGTGGTTCGGATATGCAAGATCCTCGTCCATGGTCTGACAAGGCAAAGAGAACTTGTTGATTTATTCGAGGCAAGCCTCGATAAGGAATTTGTACACTGCAGACGCATCTTCCTAAGTTATAATTCTTAGCGACTTTACAATTCAAACCTAAGTTCGAAAGGGATGAGATGATCTCCAACTAAGAAGGAGTTCTTACAATAAGAACAATTCACGAGAAAGTGAACTCCTTCGAAATTTCTAAGCTATAGATTTTGCAATGAAATTAGCTTTAGGAGAAGAAGGGATCTAAAATAACTCAGCAGGGGAGAACTAATGGTATACTATGAAGACAAGTTCTTATTTGGATGATCTTTAAGCTTCTTTTGAGTTGTTTAGTGAGCTTGAGCGTTTTCCCTCGTGAATCCCGTGCGTGGAGCTCGGTTTCTCTTCTCTATTTATAGTTGTGAGCGAGACATATGTCCGTTGGAGAAAACGATGCCACGTGTCACAAACTTTCAAAGAAAACAGCATATTTTTCGAATTGTTGCAAGCAGGGCGGTTGACCGTACATGAGAGCAGCTTTAGTTGGTCGAGTAGGTAAAGCGTTGGCTAGTTTTACTTCTCATTGGTCGAGTGTTTGTAGTAGGTGAGAATGTGTCGTTGTTCGAGTTGACTATTCCACATCCTCGTATGATCTTCTTGAACTTGAAATGACTTTTACGGCTTGGGTCGTTTTACTGTTGGATACGTAGATTAAGACAATCTCTGTCTTCTTCGACTTAGTCGGGTGACAAGGCGATAAGGCTTTTGTGGTCGAATCACTCCGAAGGTGCCGAAGCTTTGCATTATGTTCTTACGCCGGATAACTATCAGTTGATAACCGTCTTCTCTTTTGAAGGTAAATATCATTCTTGGTGAAGAACGCAAGCTCTTACACCGATGACGTGGGGTTCCGGAAAGTAACTGACAAAGATCAATCCAACATTTTTACCCCGTACGAGGACTTAGAGCAAAAAGATAATCAATACAAAAGTCTAACCTATATCATCGTAATCCTATCGAGACACTACACTTCCGATATCATTGGGTTTTGGGATCTTCAATTCCATAAGTAGTCTTATGATTTCTCAATATTATTTTAACCATTGTCGTGAATCACCGAATACCATCTCTGACTCATAACTCAACAAATCTTTACCCCACTGGTAGCCACTACATGTCCCATGGAAATAAAGTGAGGACATGTGCCGACTTATGATAAGCTTGGTGGGCGCAAAAGCTCGGGAAATGACGGTGCGTGATTGGTGAGGCCAGCAAATATTCAATTAATAAATGGGGCAGGTGATTCCCTGCCGTTGTTGGGTAGATGAGTAATGTGAGAAAGAAGCGCCACGTAGGATAGGGTCCAGTTTGACCTCAATATACATACATGTTGATTTGAACAGGCATAATAAATGAAAAGTAAAAGTAACCAAAGTCCAATTTGAATGAAAGCATCAAGACTCGTAATAATCTTATTATATTCATTATTTATATCTCGCTTATTTTCAAGTAAAGAAAATTAAGATAATAAATGATAAAGTATGAGAGATAAGTAGATAATAAAAAGTAGGAGAGAAGATATCAAGTTCATATTATGGATAAATATAAGGAATAAGAATAAATGATAAAGTAAAGATAGAAGATGAAAAGAAGAGAAAGTAGGAGAGAGAATATGATAAGTACGATAGATGATGATAAGTTATTTTTCCAAATTAGAAAGTGAGACAGAAATAATAGAACGTGCATTTACCCACAAAAGTGAAACAAGTAACTAGCGGAACGGAGGTGGAATGCAAGCGAGCGACTTTGTTTTGGTTAAATGTATCATCATCATTTTAGGATCCAAAGATCAAAAGCAAGAAGTATATCTAAGATGATTTAGAGATTTTTAATTATCGGTTTTTTTAACTTTATAGGCAACGTTATTAGATATTTGCAAAAGTTATTGTATGAAAATTTCTCTAAAATTTAGCATTCAAACTGTTTAAAGCTACAAATATTAATTTAAGTATTTTTGTGCTTAAAATTAAAAACACCGTAGTCCAGGGATTTATACTAGGACAATAATGGGAGGGGGGAGTAAATAATTTAGTTGGTACGTGGAGGAAGTAGAGAGTACAGAGGAATATTATAGTTGGATTTAAGAATTAAATTGAGATGGAGTGACGGAGTGCAGTGGAGAAAAAAGCAAAAGGGCATTAGCATTCAAGGCACACTTGCAACCGCACTGACAATAACTTTAATCACTCCCATCACCACTCCTACCGATTCTCCCTCTCTCTCACCTCTCTCTCTCTCTCTCTGTATTTAACTCACCTATTCCGGCGTCTTTTGAGGTGATTCCTCAGCTACAAGCCAAAACGCTAGCCGGCTATTCTCTCACTTTCCCACTGATTCAAGCTATCTTGATTTCAACTTTCCTGTGCATGTACTATCAAGATTAACGTTCTGTCCGCACACCCTTTATGCATTTCTTCACCTCTCTTCTGCATTTTCCTCTGCTGCAATCTGCAGATGCTTTTTAAAATATTTTAAACTTTTTTTATTCATCTCTCTCTCTCTCTTCCTCTCTTTGCTGAGAAATGTTGTCGCCGGTGAACTTAGTAGCGGTTTTCCTGTTCTTGTCTCCATTGCTTTTGGTCCAATCTCTCGACCCGGCTTTCAACGACGACGTACTGGGCTTGATAGTCTTCAAAGCCGGCCTAACCGACCCACAATCTCGCCTCACTTATTGGAACGAAGAAGACTACTTCGCCTGCAAATGGGTCGGGGTGAAATGCGACCCGAATACCAACCGGGGTCACGGAGCTGATCCTCGATGGCTTCTCTCTCCGGCCACATTGGTAGAAGCCTAGTCCGGTTGGAGTCCCTTCGAGTTCTGCAATTATCGAGAAACAATTTTTTCCGGCACCCTCAACCCCATTATTGCTCAAATTCCATCTCTAGAAGTCCTTGATTTGAGCGGCAACGCTCTATCGGGGATTGATTCCAGAAGAGCTCTTCCAACAATGTGGGTCGTTGAAAGCGCTTTCAACTAGCGAAGAACAATCTCACCGGCCCCTAATGCCGCAGTCCTTGACCTCTTGCTCGAATTTGCAGAGGCTAAACTTGTCGTCCAATCGCCTCTCAGGTCTGTTGCTCTGGATTGTGGTCTTTGACTTCGCTTCGGTCACTTGATTTGTCTGATAAGAATTTGTTGGAGGGTGAGATTCCTCGAGGGATTGACAGTTTGTCTCATTTGAGAATGATTAGTTTGGAGGATGAATACATTTAGCTGGTTGGCTGCCTGAAAATATTGGAAACTGTTTGAATCTCAAGACTGTTGATTTTAGTGGTAATTATTTCAGTGGTAGTCTTCCTCTCTCAATGAGAAAACTTGGAGTACTGTGCAGATATCTTGATGTGAGTAGGAATCTATTGACTGGAGAGTTTCCTGATTGGATTGGAGAGATGAGAAGCTTGGAATTCTTGTAACATTTCCTGTAATAACTTTTCCCGGTAGGGTTACCTAGTACTCAGGCAATCTCCTATCCTTAAAAGAAGTAAGCATGTCTAACAATAGATTTGTTGGAACCCTACCAGAGACCTTCTCTGGATTGTGTAAACCTTAAAGTTGATCAACGTTGGCCAGAACTCATTCTCCGGCAATCTTCCTTCATGGTTCGTTTATGTTGGCATTAGAGAATGCATCTCTTTCTGGTAATAGGTACAGTGGAAGCATCCCCTTTGCCTTCTTCATGGTCTCAGTCATTTCAAACCCTTCTAGCCCTAGATTTGTCATCAAATGCATTGACTGGGTGAAATTCCACTGGATATTAGGAAGTTCATTCGGTTGCAGACCTTGAATTGTATTTTCAAGAAATTCTTTAGCTGGTTCTATTCCTGCAAGTATTGGTGAACTCAATACAACTAGTGTTCTTGATATGAGTTACAATCACCTAACTGGGAGCATCCCATCTGAGGTTGGACGTGCGGTTTCCTTACATGCAGTTGAGATTGGATAGCAATCTGCTGATAGGAGCATTCCAGCAGAGATTAGGGAGCTGCTCATCTCTTACCTCATTGTAAGTTTTGGTCTTATACTATTGAAGATTAGATTAGCGTTTTAACTTGATTTCTCTACTTGTATAGCTTTATGTCCTGACATTATCTCTTTGCTGCTTGTGTTTCGCTTTAGGATCTTGTCTGGCAATTATCTTTTCGGTCCTACCCCTGATTCGATCAACGAACCTATCCAACGCCCTGAGCTGTTGGACTTGTCCTTCAATAATTTGTCATAGGAAGTCTACCTAAAAGAATTGACCAAATCTTTCACACCATGTTCATTTAATGTCTCCTTTAACCATCTTGAGGGAGAACTCCCAGTTGGAGGGTTTCTTCAACACCATCCTGCCTTCTTCAGTGGGTTGGCAATCCATCCCTATGTGAGTCCATTGTCAAGCCAGTCATGCCCCTGCTGTCCATCTCTAAGCCTCTAGTCCTAAACCCCAACTCATCTGTTTCAAACCACGGCCCTCTTCCCCCCAAGTAAGTCTTCGTCACAAAGCGAATTGTACTCAGCATATCTTCCCCTTGTAGCCATTGGTGCAGCTGTCTTTATAGCTCTTGGTGTGGTTACAGTTTCCATTCTCAATATGCATGCACGTGCATCTAAGCTGCGGTCTGCTGCTGCCTTCATCGTTCTCCGGAGGGTGACTTTGGGGCCCCTTCCCCACGAAACCGAAGCTAACTATGGGAAGCTTGTTATGTTCTCTGGAGAAGCTGATTTTGTCACCGGAGCTCAGTCTCTGCTTAATAAAGAATGTGAACTCGGACGTGGTGGTTTTGGGACTGTTTTGTAGAACAGAGCTTCGTGGTGGATGGTCCATTGCAATCAAGAAGCTTAACACCACCAGCTTGGTGAAATGCCAAGAAGATTTTGAGAGGGAAGTTAAGACACTTTGGGAAAATCCAGACACCAGAATCTAGTGACACTTGGAAGGATACTACTGGACTCCTTCCGTTACAGCTACTCATCAACGAGCATGTCTCCGGTGGAAGCTAGTACAAACACCTCCACAGCCGGAGGCCTGGATAGCTGCCTCACATGGCCTAGAGATTCAATATAATCCTTGGTACTGCTAGAGGCCTAGCTCATCCCCCAGCTGAATCTTATTCACTACAACATGAAGTCGAGCAACGTGCTTATAGACGTTTCTGGAGATCCCAAGGTGGCAGATTTTGGCCTTGCTCGGCTGCTCCCAGCGTTGGACACGGTATATACTGAGCAGCAAGATTCAGAGTGCACTTGGGTACATGGCACCTGAGTTTGCTTGTCAGACTGTGAAGATTACGGAGGAAATGTGATGTGTGTATGGATTTGGGGTGTTGATACTCGAGGTGCTTACTGGGAAAAGACCGGTGGAGTACATGGAGGACGACGTGGTTGTGCTGTGTGATATGGTGAGGGAGGCTCTAGATGAAGGAAGGATAGAAGAATGTATTGACAAGAAGCTCAAAGGTGGTTATCCAGTGGAGGAGGCAATCCCAGTAGTGAAGCTTGAGTTTACTCTGTGCTTCTCAGGTGCCTTCAGAACCGCCCTGATATGGAGGAGGTGATGAGGATTTTGGAACTGATTCAGTCTCCCTCACAGATTCAAGAAGAACTTGAACAATGCATCTACAAGAGAAATGTTTTTAAGTTAAAAAGTGTTGATATTGTAGGTGAAGAGGAATCCAGTTTCTGTTTCATTATTTTTTTGTTTGCCCTATTTGTCAGTAAGAATGTCTTTGATCTCTTCATTACATTACTGGGATTCCTATTCCACCACCTCCACAGAATCTCACTTCTTTTCATCTTCATTCTTAATTATATGTAACACTTATGTATGATCCTGCAAATTTATTGTGTCTTTTAGCTAACTGCAGTTGCTGTTTGGGATGAGTTTAAAAGGGATATATCATATGAAGTGCTTCCATTATTACAAATTAGAGAGTAAGCATAAGAATTACTTGCTTCCCATTATTACAACTTAGAGGGCAAGCATAAAGAATTACTTGAAACCCCAAATAATGACTCCACTACATTATCATGACGCATGAAGGATTCCTCCTCCCAACTAAACTAATCAGTGGAGTGCCATCATTCTTATTATTGCTTACTGCCTAAGTGACTCAGACAACATTATTTCTTCACACGTTATTACATAACAGCATTTCAAGCACATGCTGTTTGTTGTAGCTCCATTCGTAGTAAAGGCAAGATCATACTAATAATCTCAACATTGTCACAAGGCAAAAAGAAAACCTATGTGTCAGCTGCTGCGGAACTTTTGTAAATGTAAGAGAGAGATAGAGAGGAGAGAGGAGAGAGAGAGAGAGAGAGAGAGAGAGGCTGATGAGTGTGGGACCAATCTCATGCCCCGCATCAATAACTGTAATAGATTGAAGCAAAAGATAGAAAAAGTGGTGGTTTACGGGATGTTGGGCTTTCAAATTTTCCTTTCTTTAAAAAAAAATGTTCCCAATAAATCACTTTTGGTGTTCTGGCATTGCTTTATGGGGACAGTGAATGATGATCCATGCAACTACTTTAGTATGAACAGGTAAGTTGATGGAGCATAAACATTAGCATGTCAAAGAATGTAATTAATCAAGTGGGGACACATTGGGAGTTAATGATAATTTAGCATAAATCATACCATTTCAATAAAAAGTCAAGCATGCTCCATATTTATATATTCATATTCCTTTCCTATGTTCCACCAAACGAGACATGGAACCCAAAACTTCTTACTTTTTATACCTCGTATTGGCCATTACTTAGACAGCATATAAACATAGTTTCAAATAGAAAATGCGTACATATACGAATAACAAGTGTAATTCCCAAACAAAATACACATGTACTAAACTGTGAATTTGATCATTTATCATACTGATAACACTCAGCCCAGCTTCACAAAAACCCAAAAGGAAACAAGAATTTGACTATATGTTACAAACAAGAAGCTTCCATTGTTAGCCCAAAACTGATCTTGCACAAAAAGATCCTATAATCAAAAAGCAAGCGTTTACATTTTCTATCAGGGCAGAAAGAGGAAAAAAGATTGACTAAGTTACCAATGGCTCTGTGTAATTTGTTATTTTCACGCTTCACCTGAGACCCAGCATTAAGTCTTGCTCTGATGGCGATGGTATCGTGGTTTACTACCACTGTATGTATAATCCCTAATCATCCCCAATCATTGTCCCATCCATCTTTCTTAGTAGACCTAGAGGTGAGTCCATCAGCAGAAACACTTCTTACTTGATGTCCAGATGGCGACTTTATGGCAATCCTCCTCATCCCAGTCATCATCCCAGTCATGATCCCAGCGGCTCAGAGCCTTCCACATTGACAGCAGAAGCAGATTCTTAAGGAATAGCCATTTCAAGCTTTCTTGATATGTAAGCTCCATCCTGCTTAGTTCTTTTCCTTAATCTGCAACAGCCCATGTCCACTCCAACGGAGTAATGTTATGAGGAAGGAAGCATATACAGCATATATAGGGGTCACTTGCTTAGAGTAGAAAGACAGCTGCTGGATGATATTGTCAACAGAAACAGACTGGACAAAAAGCAAGTTCGCATGTGGCACTTCCAGAACTTACTATCAGTTTATTGCTCTTGCCAACAGATGATGATATATTTATCTGCACAGAGATGAAGCAGGAACATTAAGTTCAGAACAGCAGCATAAGACATGTAGAATTAGGCCATATGATTCCAAGATGTCCAAAAGCGAACTAGTGATTTAGGGGTGGCAGCACACTAAGAGAATTAAAAAAAAAAAAAAGAAAGTATCCTAACAGAATCAAAGGAAGTTCTAACAAAATCAACTGGCAAAGCTAAAAACTGTCATTCTTCATAAGCATTATTTCATTTATCTTGTCCCCTAATCACTAATGCCCAGCAGATTCATGTCCTCTGGATTATAAAATTCCCTTTTCAACAAAACCCACCTCTCCTACCAAAAATGATCCACTCAACAAACTATGTCTTAAATGGACCAAAACAGCCAAAAATAATACCAGAAATACAAGTTACTGGCAAACGCATACTTACTCAAGTAGAATTCATGACACCAAAATGTAATTCCCATACATCAACCTGCTTAATCACTTTTCCAAAGTCAAATAAAAGTCTATGATCATTAACATAACTAATTATACAAAATTAACAGTCATTACATCAATGTTTGGCAGCAATATCAACGTGTTTCATTGTGTGCATAATGAAGACAATCAGAAAATGTAGCCAAGGAGATGGTTGAGAGACAATACCATGTAAGAAAATCATTTCTAATTAGCACTTCGGAGTTCCACATCATTTACTCTAATCATCAAGGGTTTTTTAAGATAAAATAGGAAAGCCTCCTTTGGGTAGTGGACTAGAACAATGCTTCAACTTGATAAGTTAATAAAATTCCAGATATGGATCTTTTTTATATTTTTTATAAAAATATGTTAGTTAATTTATTACAAATTAATCTTCTACATTAATCAACATATAAGAGAGCAAAACCTATAGTTGCTTCATCATGCACACATTTTACACAATCCATGTAAAACTGTAAGAAAAATTAACATGACATACTGACATGTGAATTTGTGAAGTTCAGTCCAAGAAAAGTATATTGGTAAAAGAAGATTTCAAAACATCACATGTGACAAGTGAGACTAATAACATAACGAAGAAAATGCTCACACACAAACAAAAAGATCCATACCCTTTTACTTGTATGTTTGGGTATTTCAAAATCTGCCAAATTGTTTTCCAATGAGATTAGGTAGTTTGACATTCACTTTCAAAGTAATTTCTCCTTTAATTTTTTTGTCACAAGGAACACTTCCTCCAATCCTGTAAAAATTAAGTAATTGTAAGTTATGTCTTTGCAGGAGACACAATGAAAAATGAGTAAACAAACAAAAGGATAAGTTAATCTAAACCATTATCAAGCAACAATTTTTAGGATTTTTGTAAGAGCATAGATTATAGGAGCAGATACTGTTCTCTCTCTCCCATTCTAATAGGTAAACACATCTTCCACTTTCGACAGGACACAAAGATTTTGTGGATAGCAAGCTAAAAAGACATTGGATAACATTTTACCAGAAGAAGAAACGCCTAATTTGGCCTAATTTAGGGTACAATATCAACTCAAAGTAATCATCAACTTCTCTAAGTCTAAAAAGTGGGTAATGATGTTGGACTTATCACGTTTTATGCACCCTGTAGAAACTCTTGCAACTCAAAACTATATTGTCACAAATAAAACAAAAATACAAGATAAAACAGAGGCAAGAGTGCAACCAGAGAGCTGTTACATTCATCCCTAACAGTAAGTTGATTCTCCTACACTCAAGTGAATTATCTCCATCCTTTAATGAATCCTGCTGTACACGACATGTTCTCCATTCACACATTCACTAATTAAACAAACACATCACCAACTTCTATATGCCCAGAGTAACATGGTTATGAACTTCCTCAATTTTCAGATTCAAACATTGATACTCGGATAATCTGACTTCTGCCATTCTAGAAAGAAGACTTTGTTTATACCAAATATATGCCAGGTACACAGAATCACGGGAGTAACCAATATCCCACATACAAACCATCACTCAACACGGAATTAAAAAACCATCTTCCCATGCAAAGAAATGAATTAGAAGCTCCCAAAACCAATACATGATGTCCAGGAACCTTACCACCATCTTTTGAGGCTTTAATGCAGGTAAGCATCCGCCTTGCTCCTGCAGCTACTATTGATCCCTCGCAGCTGTCATCGTCATCCTGCTTTGGTTCCGTCTCATTGGCCTTCCCATCACCGTCCTGCTTTGGTTCCGTCTCATTGGCCTACCCCGCCCGCCGTCCTGCTTTGGTTGCGGTCTCATTGGCCTTCCCATCACCATCCTGCTTTGGTTCGGTCTCAGTGTCTTTCCCATCACCAACCTGCTTTGGTACAGTCTCATTGACCTTCCCATCACCATCCTGCTTTGGTACCGCTCATTGGCCTTCCCATCATCTCCATCAACTATACTACCATTCTTCTTACCCGCAGGAGCGCAAGAGCACCCTAAAGGATTAGTGTCATTATCATGTTTGTTTGATCCCTTTGGATCAACTGGTAATGTAACATTACTATTATCGTCTAATTGCCCAACTGAGATTCTTTCTGATTGTCTAATTGAGATTTTTCCGTATTTATCGAACTTGTATTCGCATTCGACCCATTAACTGGGCTTGCAGTTGGAGAAACCTATAAAATAAAACTTTTAACTTTATTTATTCGTCGCAGTCAGGAAGTGAAAACAATGGAGAACTAAACATCTGACCACACAGTACCCAATACACTCATGAGAGAAAATGATTGCCTGTGGAGTTGCAGAACTATTATTCCCTTCACTAGCAATCAATCTCCGTAGATGAGAAACAAAAAAGAAGCATTGCAGGTGGTTGGAAACAAATAGGAGTACGAATATGATCGCAAACAGCCCATTTTTATCCATTCCACGAAACCTTCACCTTCACCAAATCAAGATTCTTAGCTTGTTCCGATTATCCCAATCGAAACGAAGCTAAAAAAACTCGTTAACCCAGCAGAATCTTGAAATTCAAGTAAACCCTTCCGATCATTGACAGGATGCTTAGGATTTACGCAGTATAGCAGAAGTAGCTTCAGAGGGGAAACACAACGAAATCCAAGACTCAAAATTATCCGGAACTTAAAGCGGATGAGGTTCGAATTCATATGAATTAAGTAATTTAGGGTTTATGAATCGTCAAGACTTCCCGGATCTAATCGTCTAAACCATGAACACAGAAACGGGATCGCGTCGAGGGGCTAATCGACGTACAGCACTGAAGCAAGCAAGTCGGATTCAACCATTGGTCATCAAACCCAATAGATATTTGACACGTGTAAATTTCATACGTGGGCCTTATTACAAAAATGCTCAGCCAAAGATGGCCCACCAACTACCGGGCCTGAAGTGTAAATCAGTAATG
>CM054816.1:2738726-2783395 GCA_028984105.1 Lavandula angustifolia
GGGCCTGAAGTGTAGTAAATCAGTAATGTTCTCTTTTTTGTTTCAATAATATCTTTAAACCATAATGCATTATGTAATATACATAATAGTAATGGATTTATTGATAACTTCAATTTAGTCAAGGAAAAAGAATATACTCTAATGATTTTTGCTAACACAATGTAATGATAAAATAAAAGAATATGTCTGAACAACTTTAGTAACGTGTAGTGATTAGGACATGCTGAATAGAGAAAATTAAGGTTGCCAACTTTTTTGTTGAGCAAGCCTCGTCAAATGAAACACAATTTCCATCACTCAAGAAAGCATAAAGGAAAAAAGCACAAAAAAATACTATCTCCGTCTCGCTATTAATGTCTCACTTCCTACCGAAATGGACGTTCAACTATTTATGTCTCACTTCCTAATTTGAAAATAACTATCATCATATCTTCTACTTTATCATCTTTTATCTTCTACTTTATCTTACTTTATCATCTTATCTATCTTACTTTATCATCTAGTCTCATCCATCTTCTCTCTCCTACTTTATCATATATCAATCTCTCATACTTTATCATTCAATCTTTTAATTTTCGTGTCGAAAAGAATTGAGACAGAAATAGCGGGACGGAGGTAGTAGTAAGTTATATTGGCTTGTATATTATGCTAGCTTGGCCTATGTGCTTCTCTGACACACGTATGTAAGTTCTTCTCAATATGTCTAAATCGATTCTATAGTTTCATTAGTTATATATGAGCAAATTAATGAAAGTGGAAAGAAAATTCAGCATTAAATTAAGCGCCGAAGTATCTAATTTCACTTCTTCCTTTTTTTTTTTCTTTCAATAATTTCATGCAATCTAGATTTTGAAAATCAAATTTCGAAACGAAAATTAAATAACACAACGACTTGGTTATACAACTTTGAACGTCGCATCCATCATTATCATTAAATTTCTACCTAAAATAATAATTATTGTCAGCTGGTATATATAAAAATAATTTCATGGCCTCTCATTTGTTTACAAAAACCAATCTGCGTTGCAGCCTTTTTACTATCCATTTTGATGCTGCTCTCTGAATCTCGATCACTTTATCTTAGCAGTTGCTTGTGAGTTTGTCTGAGTGATTCCCTCTGTCTGAATTCCCAGCCAAGATTGTGAGCACCCGCCTATATTTATATTTATATTCATGCAACTTGTGATCCAAGAATATCTGCTCTCGGAGATGGCCAAAGTCGAAGAAATTGCGGCGATCTTCAAGGGGTTTGGCGACGAACAAAGCACGCTTCTGGACCAGTACGAGCGGCACTCCTTCGAGGTACAGCTGAACAAGGCCATGCTGGCGCGGAGCATGTCGGAGCCCGCGGTGCCGCGCCGCCAACCGCCGCCGCTGCCGAGTGCAACGAAGAAAGGCCGGAGGGCGGCGGGGTTTCAGAAGGTGATGAAGAAGCTGTTCAGCCCCATCCTTGGTAAGAAGGGATCGAGAAAAGAGGGACCCACAGAGACGAAGAATCCATTTTTTTCGAAAGCATTTAGCAGATCATTGAGGGTTGATTGAATGGTTGGGTTTTTATTTTTAAATAATTGTTGGGGTTGATTTTAATCGCAGTTATTTGTATTTATGGCACTTCTAACGATAGGAATTCCGGCAAAGGCTTATGTGCATGAATTTTATCCGTGAAAAATAAGATTTTTAGTAGCCTTATATCCAGGGACGTATGCAGGATTTTAACTAATGGGGGCAAGATTATAAAATGCTACTCTCTCCGTCCCACTAGAAACGACACGTTTTTTTTGGCACGGGAATCAAGAAAGTGGTGTTATGTAGTATAGATTGTTTGACTTTTTTAGTAATTAACGTGTCGTTTCTAGTGGGACGGGGAAGTGCGTCGTTTCTAGTGGGACGGAGAGAATAAAATATATTATGATCAAGCTATAAAAATTGCTAGGTGAAGAAATTTTGCATAATTAAATTATATATACATGAATTTGAGAGTTTCTAACATAAATTTTCAATAATACTCAAGCATAATTTCAACTTTTTCTATCAATTTCTATTATAAGTGTGATTAATTTTATTTAATTAATATACATAAAGGCATTATAATAATTTAATGTAAAAAAGAAAGGGGTGGCAGCCACCCCATGCCTCAATGTGCATCCGTCCCTGCTTATCTCAATGGCCAAAGAGGAATTTGCAGTAAAGTTTTGTTTCTTATAAAAGCACATTATATTCAATCATTATATCTTCTTTTTTTTTTATGACGAGGAACCCGCAGTCGCTACCTTTGGTGCGCATAGAAGAGTTAAACCTGACAAAGTGACAGACTTGTTTCCATTTGAACCCATAACCTATCGGTCTCGGGCCACCCACCTTCACCGCTACGTCATCCCATAAGGACTCAATCACTACATTTTAGTTTAGCAGCATATTAACCGAACATATAACATTATATCGAATATTTTAATTTCGTACTTATTTCAATTAATTAGTCACGATATGATGTTACTGTTACTATATACGGAAATTAATATAATAGGCATGTAGATAGTGTTCAATAGAATCTGAACTGCGCCAGCATTTTGTAGTCGAGCCGCCGTGCATTGAGCTCGTTATACTTATTTCGATTCTCAGAATTTCAAATTTGAATTCAAACATGTAAAGTGAGTTTTATGACATTTAAGTCATTACAAATGTCCTCCTATACAGCATTTTGGAGCATTTGGTTCATAGTGTTGGATTGAAGTTCGAGACCATTCGTGTACGTTTTAAAAAAAATCACTTTTTTATATATAATCTAAAATCTTTGAGGGTTCTTTTCTCTTACAAAAATATAAATAATTTCTAATAAATAGGAATTAAATCAGAAGTACCTAATAAACTAGGTTAGCCGACTAAGGTATCACCTGGGGAGCTAATTATTCAATGACAGCCATTATGAGTTAGACAACTAACAATAAAATAGTACTCCCTCAGTCCCGCCCGACTTGTCTTGTTTCTTTTCAGCACGAAAATTAAGATGAATAGATGATTGTATATAGATGAGTAGATGATTATATCTAAAAAACTAAGTCCCACAAAAAAAAGGGAGTTTGTGTATTTCAGGAAACAAGGCAAGTCAAATAGAACAACCCAAAAAGGAAAGCAAGACAAGTCAAGCGGGATGGAAGGAGTAGTACAATTTGTAATTGGAACCGCACCTACGTCCTAAGAATCTATTACACTTAATTAAAGGGTTCGGCCGAGCAGACGCCAATATCTTAACATCTTTTTAAGGCAAATCCGCAGCCATTATGTAACTGCATATGAATCTGCCAAGTCCATGAAACATATATACTGAAGTATACTGCTTGGTTTCTTTGGATATTATCACCCTCTGCCATCTGTCACAAAAATACGACATAAAATGCAAAGAATATGTGGACATAAATCATTTACTCAAAAGTCAAATCATTTTCTTAATTTTTGTGCCGAAAAGAAAAATAACTTTCAAATGGGACAAATGGAGTATTATATTGAAAGGAAAGGAAAAGAAAATTAACATGCCAATTCAATTGTAGTACAGTGACTTGTTTGTCTCACATGGCTTGATGCACAATTTTGAAATGGTAGGTAACTATGAACTTCTCTTGATCCACGATATTATGCATATACGGTTCCAACTGAACCTCCAAATAGAGCATAACCTAACCCGATACTATTGCTTAGCAAGAGCATATATATCATTAACAATTCAACGTTATCTCTAAATTCTAAATGCATAGCAAAGTTTAAGAAGTTTCACACAATTATCGACCACTAATCTCTTATATTTGAAAATCCATTACAGCATTAAAAACATCAGCCTCATAATAGTAGTCACTGTAATGAAATCCTTCTATTGACTTGTAAGTTGTAATTAAAACCATCACAGTTGAGAAACAAACCATTATCAATCTTTGAAGCAGCTTTAGCATTCTCGACGGCCTCTATTGCATTAAGATATCTACAACTTTTGATTACACACCTTCACAAAACAATTTCATAATCTAATACGGAAAAAATCTCATGACACTTGAACAGCCCCCCAACTTCACTTTGAATGGAATTACCAAAATTTTCATCCACTGTACTTCTAGCACAATAATCACATAACTGAAAATGTCAATACCACATAACGACTCAAAATGAGAACTCATCCGTTGCACACACCAACGAGAACTCACCAGTTGCCACTATCTGTGCAACTTCAATTTCTTGAGAAAAATTTAGAAGCCGATTTTGGAAAAAAACAACAACCATATACACCTATTTTTCAGCGGCTGCAACCAATGTGCAAAAAGTGTGCATAATAAGCATGTGGAAAATATTTCAAATAAGAGCTGGTTAGTCATTCCATAGTCACACATGTGAGTAACTTCATTTATCCTTACCTCTCAGTTGTTGATTTGCAGTTTATATTTTCAAAGAACATTAAAAATTATTTTCCTAAGTATTATAACAAGTGTACATACACACTCTATATTTAGAATAGGTATAACAAGTGTACATACACACTCTATATTTAGAATAGGAATGGATGGAAATTAATTTAGATACCTGAATGGAAGATTCTCATGTATTTGCTTCTGATTGTGGAATCCAACATAAGGATTTAATGGTGAGCAATTGAGCACCATTATTTGGTTTATGAATTTAATGGTGCAATAGATTTTGAAGTAGAAGTGGGCAATTCAAGTATTCAATGATAAGTATGTGCTCGTGTTCTAGAACCTAGAGATAACTTCAAATGCACTATTTGGATACTCAATAGGAACATCATAAGCATAAGGTTGTGGATCAAGAGAAATTTGATCATACTTCATACTTTTCAATTCCAGCAAGCTCATATAACAAAATCCAGCCTAGTTAGATCGATATTAGCATCTCTTGCTACTTCATCTTCTGATACCGCTACAAACTCTAGGACCAAAGTTCCCAATACATCTCTACTCGTAAGGTCAAATCATGTTCGTAAGTCCACCAAGGCGGTCTTATTTCTCGTTTTAATTTTTTGGTTAACAAACTCTGTGTTCTTCTAGTTGTAACGTTGTGAGTTTGAAGGGGTGTTAATTCATAACCCCTCATATCTGTATACTTATTGTTTAGTCCTTTCCTATTGCCATATGCTTAAGCGTACTTTCTAACCTTATGACATTATGCTATTCTAAATGAAGCCCTAGATTTTTCTCCATTAACTCGTTTCTATTTTCTTGATTTCTTGATTTCTACATTCCTACAAATGTTGCCCATTTTCCAGGTTTAACAAGCAGGAGCTCTGAACATTGACATCACAAAATGAAATCACAGCTTAAAGAAACAATAATAGAATTTTTTAAAAAGTGCCAAAACGATATCGAGCGGCAAAATTTATGACCAATACCTTCCTCGGAGCGGAGCCCACTGGCCACTTCAACGTTATGGCGGACTTTTATAAGGAAGACGGACACTTGAAACCAGATATTCCCGCCATGCCGGAATCGGAACCCTAACGGCAGAAATCACTGCAGAGTCGGAGCTCGAGAGAATTGGTAAGGGGAGAAATGGAAATACAGTTTGAAATTATTGTTACATGCAATAAGCTCTCACCACGGCCCAATTGAAAGTAAAGAGGCCCAGCCCAGAGACAGTAGGTGATCGGCGACGACTGCGTGAGGGGAGCATGACGTCATGGAGCATATGAGAGGAGGCGGATGCGGCAATGATGAATGATTGCTTCAACACAAAAACAAGCGTGCACCAAACAGGACGTTAATCCGAGGTATACAGCTGGCACCCAACGTCTGCGCCCAGGCAATCTCTGTTCGCATGCCAAATCCGCCCAATTTGCAATTTTTTTTGCTAGTTTGGATGAAAAATATTCTTCTCTTTTTTTCCTTTTCTGTCATTATACAGCACACAAATATAGTGTTGGCTTATTCACCAAAATGATTATATTTCTATGGATATATTTGGGTGAAAATATAGTATTCATTAAATTTGTTTGGTCTGATGTCAGTTGAAAGAATGTTCTTACCAAATTCGATCTCGACATTACAATATCAAAATACTTCAATTAGGGAGTATTACGTTTCTTGAATATGAATGAAGGGAGTCATCTAAAGTAGTTTGGCCTGTGATTATTTAAGAATATTTTAACCCGGAAAAAAGAAAAAAAGAAAATAGGTGAGCAGAAAGAAGGAGATTGGCGATGCGACTACGAGTTGAAGTCATCTAGCAAAATCAAATCGCCGCCTTGAAGCCGGAGTATTTCCTCCGGTCAATCTTTTAGTTGTTTCCTCAAATATAAACCAATCAAATCACTTTGCTCTTCCTGAAACACAAATTGCTCGTGCAAAAAGAAATCGTTTTTTAACTGCTGGAATTTGGTGTGCTCCCACTTCCCAGTTTGAATTCATCTTTTACTGTATTACTTCAAGAATTCAAAATTGACGATCTTTGCTTCCATGATTTTTAAGTTTTACTTATTATGCAGTGTTATTCTGTTGCTTTGTGAAGTGTTTGAAAATGGAGGGTGGGGTGTGCATGAATGGGATTTGTGCTTCATCCAACTTGGTGGAATGGAAAAAGGGCTGGCCCTTGCGATCCGGTGGTTTTGCTACTCTTTGTGATAATTGCGGGTATGTGCCATCGCTTCTCTCCCTCTCAATCTATCTATATATATCTACCTCTCTGTATCTCTCCTCATTAGGTTTAATTGAATGAAATCTTGGAAGTTTCTTGGCGTGATGAATGCTGAATTTTGTTTCTATTTCCTTGTTTTACATCCAATTGGAGTAAGTTGAGATATTTAATTCTTTATGGTTGTAATTCTTTTTTTTGGTTGTTTGAGAATCAATGTGCAGCTTTTAAGTTTTGGGTCTTTTGCAAACGTGATGCTTGATGACAGTGTAATTGTGTTCATGTTAGTCGAGTAACTTTTCCCTTTTAAGCTATATATGTCTTAGCAGCTAGCTAGAACGCTTGAATCTGGTATCTCAGCAATTCTTAACACTATATGTTAGTACATAGATGTGGCAACTAACTGTTGGACGAAGCGGTGAAAATGATATTCAAGTATAATGTCATGTGCAGCATAATCAGTAATTCAGCAATGTGTAATTTTGAGATGTGGCTATAGTACTTCGAGACCTGCGTAATCTTTTTATAGAGAAGGAAACATTTCTTAGTTTTACCGATCTGGATTTCCCGAACAAGATCTGGTTTTCATAAAGAACAGCATTGAGCTGTTTTTGAAATCTTAATCATGATTTTGTTCTTATTATGGAAGTGTTGATCTTAAGTATTCTTTACTATCTTGGAAGAAGGTTCTAGATTTATGAGGACTCAGAATTCGCCTTCTTGAGTTTGTGTTCCCTAAAGGAAAAGTGTTGTTCCCATAGCCAATGATGAACTCATGTAGACAATATACTTCTTGCAAATTGGTTGTCGACAGGAAAGCCTATAAAGAGTTGGTCTTCTGCGAAACGTTCCATTCAGAGGAAACGGGTTGGAGGGAGTGCACGTCATGTGGGAAGGTGAGAAAGCTGATTGCTTATCATTCAGCTTCATATGATACTTCTCTCGTGGGCTAGAGCTTGACTCGGAAGCCTTTGCAGCGTCTTCATTGTGGATGTATTGCTTCCAGTACATTGCTAGAGCTCCTCGACACCGGTGGGGTGAATTGCAAAGGCTGCACCAAGAGTTCTACGCATCCTTATGTAAGATCAATTTCTGCATGCTCACAGTAAGCTACTAGACCATTGATGTCGCATTTTTTTTATACGGATGCATCGAACTTGCTTCTGTTTCATATTTGTGTGCGCGTATACTGCTCTCTTTCATTGCATCTCACTTTTAAGCTGTATTTTATATATCTTCTTTAACTGCACAAAGTTTTAGTTTCTCTAACTGAGATACACTCTGATTCTTCCAAAGCCTTATGCAGACCCCACCAGATGAAAAACATAAAGCGCATGATCTCTCAACAGAAAACTGCACCGAAAGAAATGGTGTTGATACTAAAATCGACAGCCAAGAAAACTTGCCACCTTCTAATCAGTCACCTGTTGGACCATCAAAAAATTGCGACGTTTTACATAAGCCGTTAGTTGAGACGAACTTGAGCATCAGTTTGTCTGGTTCGCCAAACTCAAATACTTTATCTGGGGCAATCGCTGAAGAAAGGCAATGGAACCCTCCAATGTCTTCCTTTCAACAGGGTGGCAGGCCTCGCCATCTCATGCCAAGGGTACCAACCATTTTGGGTGCAGGATTAGAAACAAACTCTAGCTCTATTTCACAATTACGTGTTGCAAGGCCACCTGTGGAAGGAAGAGTTAAAAATCAATTGCTCCCACGGTATTGGCCTCGGATAACAGACCAGGAGCTGCAGCAAATATCTGGAGAGTATCCTTATTTTTCAACTCCTTAACTAATTCTTGTAATCAAGTTATGGTGAAGCTACTTCTCTTCGTTAGGCTTCTTCTTAAGTAGCAGAGCATTTCCTTAATTAGGTCATTTCAGCTCAAATTCTACGATTGTTCCCTTATTTGAAAAGGTCCTGAGTGCCAGTGATGCTGGTCGTATTGGTCGTCTGGTTCTTCCTAAAGCATGTGCAGAAGTATGTTGCTACTTACTAGTCTAGCTACTGTTGTTCGAAAATATTGTTTACCCTCACTTCACTTACTATATTATTAGCATGAATTCTTTTTATCTTTTTTTCCAACTATCTTCTCACCCTCACTCCTCCATCCATCCCCATGTAAAAAGTGAGAAGAATAAAAGAGCACCTACTTAAGCTATCGGTCGCTTTTTCTTTGGCTGTCTAACAAGGTTAGCTATCTCACTGTTCAGGCATACTTCCCGCCAATCTCTCAACCGGAGGGTCTTCCTTTGAGGATTCAGGACGTGAAGGGAAAAGAATGGATGTTTCAGTTTCGATTTTGGCCAAATAATAATAGCAGAATGTATGTTTTGGAGGGCGTAACCCCCTGCATCCAGTCAATGCAGTTACAAGCTGGAGATACTGGTACTGTAATCAAGTCTTCTTTATCTATATCAAGATTATTTTTTTATATAAAAAACAATCAATTCACTCTTCTGATATCCAAGTCTTGAGTGATTTGGAAACCAAATTGCGATTTCTTTATTTTAATTATGCTATCAATGTTTACATTCCAGTAATATGCAACTACATCAGAATATTAATCTTTGAAAAACAATCAATAACATCTTGGATATTAACTTCCGTTTCTCTTGTCTTTGCATTTGTTTGTTCAGTAACCTTCAGTCGTATGGATCCAGAAGGCAAACTTCTGATGGGGTTCCGAAAAGCTTCAAATAGTGTTTGTGTGCAGAAGGTAGCTATGGTATTCTTGTCTTCAGCTACCACATTTTTGATAGCCACAATTTTATTCAACACGTTATATTATACATGGTATATCAACTTTGATGCCACTCTAAATAAACGAGCAATGACATTGTTGAGTTCCTATGGAGCAGGATTCACATTATCCAATTGATGTTGGTGCGTTTCAAGGCGACACACTCTTGGGGAACGCTGAAACTTTACCTATAATGGGCGGCTACTCTGGCCTTCTTCAGTCGCTAAAAGGAAGCAGGGGTCCTTCTATGGCTTTTTTCCCTAAGCATGTCTACTCTGGAAATATCGGCCCCCAAATCACCGAAAAGAACGTGGTGGAGTCTGGAGGAGACCATCTGTTGGCTCAGTCATCGCTGCCCCCTGAGCGCAAAAGAAGAAACATTGGGGGCAAGAGTAAACGGCTGATAATCGATGGTCTTGATTCTTTGGAGCTGAGACTCTCGTGGGAAGAGGTACAGGATATGCTCCGCCCACCACCAAGCGCCCAGCCAAGCACCGTCTCAGTTGAGGATCATGAAATCGAAGAATTTGATGTAAGAAGACTCATACCACTTCCCAAATGGACATCATTAAATCCTATTTTAACTAATTCTTACTATGGTGTTTGTATTTACCTTCAGGAACCACCTGTTTTCGGAAAAAGAAGTATTTTCATCGGGCGTCAATCTGGGTAAGAAATAAGCTTAATAGTTCTTATCACAAGTCTTGGATTATTTGAGTTAGCTTATTCTTTTGCATTACCAAGATGACATGATGACTGCCTCTAATCTAGGGAACAAGAACAATGGACTCAGTGTGACAGTTGCTTAAAATGGCGAAAAGTGCCAATCGATCTTCTTCTCCCTCCCAAATGGACGTGTCAGGAGAACACGAACAGTCAAACACGCCTCGTTTGCTCATGTGCTGCTCCCGAAGAAATGGAGCCCAAAGAACTCGAAAATCTTCTCAGAATGCACAAAGGTTTAATAGATGTTAGATTTTTGTTACTAATGAAAAGCATTTGTAGTGATTTTACTTTTTCCTTCTGTGATGTAGACTTCAACGAAAGGAGAGTTTTAACCGAATCCCGGGATGGAGAAGCACCCGTAAACGGAGGCAACACGAGCGAGCCAGGCTCTTCATCCATCGCGACAACTACAAAGCACCCGAGGCATCGCCCGGGCTGCTCCTGCATCGTGTGCATACAGCCCCCGAGCGGGAAGGGCAAGCACAAGCCCACGTGCACGTGCAACGTCTGCATGACCGTCAAACGACGCTTCAAGACTTTAATGATGCGCAAGAAGAAGCGCCAGTCCGACCGTGAGGCAGAATTTGCACAGAGAAATGCTGTTAGGGCGGTCGAGAGCATCTCCAGTCCGGTGCCATCGGAGCATGCGCAATCGGATAACGAGAAGAGATCGGAAAGTGAAGCGCCTTTCAAATCCCAAAGCGACGGCCAGTCTCTGGAAAATGGTGAGGGTTTTAATGGAGGGCTAGACTTGAACTGTTGTCCCGGTCGAGAACACATAAGCATGACGAGTCTGCTTCTAGAAGCCAGTTTGCCTCTGGACACATACCTGAGACAGAATGGTCTTACAAGCTTGGTGGTTGAGCAGCAGAGGACTTCGTCGATCGAGATAGCTCGGGCATCGGAAGACCACGCCCTTCGAGCACGGGACGACGCCGGTTTGTCTGATGTTGCCCAAGAGGATGAGGGTAGCAATGAGTTGTCGGAAAAAGATAAAAGAGAAGATGATACGTCGTGATATCGTTCTCTCTCTCTCTCTCTCCGTTAAGTTTTTGTTCTTGAATTTCTGCTGTATAAAACATGATGAAATAAAACATGATGAACAAGAACCATATGTCCAAAAAGGGTGCATAATTGGATAGAGAAGTTGTAATATTTCACATTCAACTGTGTAATTTTCAGTTGATGTATGTGTATTTGGCCGTGCGTGTGTGTGTGTGTGTGTGTGTGAGAGAGAGAGAGAGAGAGAGAGAACAGAGGAAGAGAATAACATACAATCATCAATAGAACATGAGAGGAGCAGAAACCAGCCCCAGCACAAAAAAAAAAAAGATTATTTACATACAAATAAAGATAACCCCTATCTGAAAATATCTTTTATCTTCTATATAATATGTAAGATCACATTTCATAATAATGGTGAAAAGAGAAAGAAAATAAATTAAAAAATGCTCACTACTAACTATCAAAATCCTTCACACTAGATCGACGAAGACTTGACGATGCCGATCTCCGGCTTTCCTGTCTATCACTTTCCTCCAATGAAAAAGTATACGAACTTGCTCTAGGAGGTAGGGCCAACGGCAGTGCATGCAAACTCTGGGGGGATAAGGATGGCCGAGTAGGAGGCGTAGGAGAAGAAGTCAATTTTGCAGCTGGAGTGACGATCCCATTCAGACTAGGGGATCGTGACATGTTCTTCTGACTAATTGATCCCGGCTCTTGCAGAGGAAAGCGAGAGGTGCACTTCATGTCTTGTATGGCTTTGAGATGCTCCACAATGGTTCTCATGGTTGGCCTCTCCGACGGGTCTACTAGGAGACAACGTTGAGCGATATCAGCTACTGTCCGAGCTGCTTTGACTGGGAAACGACCCTTCAGCTGAGGATCCATTATTAGGGATAATCTACAATCATCAGCTAAGAAGGGCCGACTCCACTTCACTAGATTTCTCTCTTCCTTTGGATGCCGGCTGTCAAGGTTTTTCCTCCCCGTAAGCAACTCAAGAAGCATGATACCGAAACTCCACACGTTACTCTTAGGGGTAAGCAACCCCCTCTCCAGTGTCTCCACTGAAAGATTTGCGACAGCCTGAACAAGTGATGATAAACTTCAGCAAAGATGAGTCTAAGTTGTAACAGCTGATCAATACCAAATACTCGAAACCCTAATTGAAGCGCAAAAATACACACATCCGAAAAATGCAAGACAACGGTGATGCGAATAGTTGGCTATAGAACTTACAACTGAGCCACTGGAGATGTCCCCCTCTGGGATATGGCTTATGCAGCCATATCCAGAGAGCTTTGCGCTGAAATCCTTGTCAATCTGTATATTTGCAGTTGAAAATTCATGGAACATTGCCTGTCAAGGAGCGAAAGCTACAAGTTAATCTCTGCTAGTAGCCAATAGATGATAACAATAGGAGTGGTGACTCCTTGCACTTTAAGCTAAAAATGACATAAGCTACCTGAAATGGTCCTTCCTCATGCAGGAAGGTTAGACCTTGAGCAGCGCAAAATACAACTTTCATTCTACTATTCCAGTCAATAGGTGGACCGTCTGATCTTCCAAATAGGAGTCTATCCAAGCTCCCATGAAATAGCCTCTCATAAACCAACATCCTATGGTCTGAGCTTTCACGAGCATGAAAACCAATCAATTTACAGAGGTGTGGATGTTGCAAAGAAGCAAGAGTGTTCACGTCGTTCACAAACTCCTTCAAACCCTAGAAAAGCATGACAAAGCGTCAGATAAAACGTATATGCAGAGAAATATAATAGAACAGAGATCAAAGAACGGGTACAACAGGCTCGCTGCAAGACAAGAATTTTGATTTTGAGAGGAAGTAGGCCAATGAAGGTTATAGGCTGTCTATCTCTATCATTATTCCCTAATCATGCAGAGTCAGTAATCATGTAAGAATGGGAGTACACAAAAAGGTACTCCCTCTGTCCCACTAGAAATGACACGTTTCTTTTCGGCGCCGGAATTAAGAAAATGATGTTATGTGGTATAGATTGTTTGATAGTTAAATATGGTCCACTCAATCTTTGCTATTTTCGGAACCATGTCATTTATAGTGGAACGTCCCAATATGGAAAACGTATCTTTCTAGTGGGACGGAGGGAGTATAATGCTCCTGAAAGCAGCCAATGTAGTATTAGAGACTCCCCCATCAATATCCTAGTAAACATCTCTTTACCAGGCAGAGAAAATAGGAAGAAATTCAACAAAAACCCTTGATAGAAATGTAAAATATATATATATATATATATATATATATATATATATGGATATGAATAATGAGACCAACAAATTCTACCTGGTTGCAAGGGTGAAGACGGGTCACGGTGGCTTCAAGCATCCTTGATCCAGATGCAACCTCTGTAAAAGAAGCCCGGTAGATGACAGAAGAGAGACCTTCAGACATACATCTCTCAGGAGAAAAGTTATGACAAGCTGACGCAAGATCTTCATAAGAAAAGTTTACAAGTGTTCCTTTAGCTGTCAGAGTTGGATGCGAAGTAGGAGGTAGAGGAAGTGGCCCAGACATATCAAGTGGGCCACTAGAGTTTATCATTTTAAAGCTTGTTGTAGCTTTAAGAGCATTTGTGCCACGAGGTGACGGAAGGGGAAGAGGTTGGGGACTTGGTGAATTATATTCCTTCATGGACCCAAACCGACCCTTAGGCTCTTCTTGTTCCTCACATTCAATAGATGCAAGTGCATCTTGTTCTGCAGCATCAAGACTTGATGGTGCCGATAATGCTCGCATCCGGCTACTGCTTACACTTGTACTAGACTGAACAGGCTTTACTCTGGTTTTAAAGCTTGGTGGTGCAGACTGTAACGAACGCGTTTGGCATTGGGGTACAGGTAACGCAGTCGGTAAGTGTTCCTGTGGGTTTACACGTTTAACATAGATTGTCTGCTCTGTTTTCTTCTTCTTACTCTTTAATACCGTGAAGCATCCCATGCTGTAAAAGAAATAAATTCCAACTCGAAGAATGTCTAGCAAGTTCCTGCCAAAGGAAATTGTATCGAACACTAAATTATGCTTCCAAAGTAGAAATTGGATTATTATCAAATCAATTATATAAAGCGAAACCACATGTACTAAATATTTAAGCAAAGAAGCACTTCCTTAGTTCACAGGTAATCTGACCTAGCAGGCAATATAATTTAGCAGCGTAAAATTTATAATGACAATCCTTAAAAATTACAAGCTACCTCAAACTGATTCAAGTCAAACTGATTCAAGAAAATTCCTCGATGCAATTATATGATTATGCAACTCATTTTTTTTAAAATTCCATTACATATAGCAAAGATTAGGGTATCAAATTAAACGCGGCATGTTTTATTTCAACTTTTTTTGTCTTTGTAGAGACAAACAATCAAACAGAGAAATACTGCATAAAATGAAATTAAACAAATTCGAGCCCAGATCAAGATTTCCAGCACGAACAAGAATTACCACTAATATAAAATTAAATGAAATGTCATGCAATCAAAAAAGAAATCTTGTATTGATTCCCCAGCCAAATCGCAGAGCAATTCACCATGAAATGACAGTCATTAATTGAAAAATAAAGTAACAATTGATTAGGAAAGGGGGAACGAACTAACCGGAAGGTGAAATTCAGCTCAAACCCGAAGCCGTGTGGGAGAAAATTTGGATATTTACGGAGTTTCGCGGAATATACATGCACCTATGCGATGAAATTCCAAATCTTGAAAACTTGTAACCTAAGCTTTTGCTGAAACAGAAAAACCCTAGAGGCGAGTCAAATGATCCAGATGTGGAAATGCAACGAGGAATTTTGAGAGGGGAGATGAGAGAGAGGGGTGAAGGAATGTGGTGATTATTAAAAGTAATAGTAAGAGAGAGAACAAGCTGAACAGATAAAAAATTGTACTATGTGTTAATATATAAATCATTTATATATATGCATATGAGCAGCACTGGTCAAACCAAAAAACCATCTACAAAGAAAATCATTATTGTGGGCTTTCATTCCATACAATCCACGATTTCTTTACTCTTTTGACCTCACATTTCTTATTAGGACAATCTCCTATAATTCCTACAATGCCCTTCGTTACACTAGATTTATATTTTATACTCCTGTTACATAATAAAATATACTCCCTCCGTCCCATTATTAATATCCCACTTGCCTTTTTTGGATTGTCCCATTATTTATGTCCCATACCAAATAAGAAAATAAATGAGTGGACCACAATCAATCTAAGCAAGTGGACCCCACCTTTTATACTTTTACACCACAATTTTACACATTTACCTCCACTATCTTAATTACCGTGTCCAGTCCCAATAGGACATAAATAATGGGACGGAGGGAGTATCTTGTTGCAGATAAATAATTATTATTTCCTATTTACTATTTTGTGGAGAGTTTAAAAGGAAAAAGAATGGGTTTTGATAGTATGAAATACAATACTTATATTTTCTATATTCATGAATGCTAATTCGGTATCGATAGCACAAATTCAATATATTTATTTCACGTGTTCAAAATAATTATATAAATCGTATCGAGTTCTTGTGTATTTTGTAAATAATCAAACAAAGACTTTGATAATCGCGACGATAATAATTATAATAAATTCTAAACATATTATTCTTTAGAATAAAATATGGTTAACTTTCACTTAATGAATACATTTCAAAATTCGACCACATGGTTCAATAATTGTCACTTATTAGGGATTACATTGTTGTAATTATTTATGAGCATTTAAATATTATTTATCCTCACGTTTAACATGTTTATATTCGTTAATTCAATTGTTACTTTTACACTAAATAATTTCATAATAAATACACAAAAACTGGGGGACTAGTCGACACGTCAATCGTCACGACTTGATTCCGTTCCTTCAAGAGAAGAGTTCAAAAGCAAACTTGTAAAATAATTATATAAACGTATTTGAAAAAAATATACTGATGGGGGCAGATCAGACATTTTGGGACACATCTAGACATGAGGTGAAGGGTATTACGGTCCATGAGTTCTACACCTCAATTTTCAACAAAGAAGGGCCTCGATGAAGTGACAGCCTAGTCAAAGTATGGAAATGTCGTGACATATTTATATTTTTCTCATATTCCAAAAAACACATATATTAGTATTATTTTTATTTCCATTTTATCGATATTTTTTATGTGCAGTCAAAGATACCCACCAGAATGGGGCTTTTGACTCTACAGCAAAGCGATTGGCTGACCAGATATTGCGATTGAAAGATTTAATTATAAATATATCTCGGATTATATCATCATTTAATATTTATTTAGAATATTTAGGTATTATACAATAATCATGAAACTATATATTATATGGTATCATATTTAAATTAGGTAGGGTGCTCTGATTTCGAATCGTCTCTAGAAACCCCAAACCTGGCATGGTTGCCGTCTTCTGACTATTTGGCCTCGCCGTTTTCTTCTTTAGAACTACGACTTTTAAATTTATGCTTTAATTATCAACAATCATTGTAAAGTAAAAAAAATTGAATGGCCTATAATCTGTGGATCATGAATGTACTCCATTATTTTGACTATTATGTATCTTCAAAAATAATTTAACTCATTATTCTGGAAATAAATATCGCTAATTCAAGTATAAGAACCATAAATTTTATAAAATTGGAGAATAAGATTATGTACAAAAGTATTGCAAAATGATGGTGCTTAGCGTCTAAATTAGACTAAATTGACCAGGGTAGAAAATTCCGATTTGTAGAGGCTCCAAAAATCCATCTATTTTATTTATTCAAAACATTCAATGTATGCAACCTGATACACACAGATACATCCCCCAAAACTGAATTTCACAAAAACGAACATCAAAATGACCCAAAACATGAAATACAAAAACCCATGACATGACTTGATACGCACGGCAGTGGTTAGTGGTTGTTGGTTTCTCTCGATCACACAAACATAATTTTGCAACTCTTTCGTTTAACGAGAAAAAAGAAGAGAGAAAATCTGATCTAATGTATGACTAAGTAAAACACATGATGGCATGTATGGATAATTAGACCTGGAGACATCGAGCTGTGATGCGAAAGCTAAGGACTTATTGCTGGATTGCTTCAAATATAATAATATCCTCGTATCCTTCTCACACAATATATATAATCTCACTCATCACCAATGGATAATAATAGAATTCAAAATAATACATACAAGAAAATTAAGATACTAAATCTAGGATAGCATAAAATCCTGTACGATTCCATCGCGCAGGAGAATAATTATATCTCCACAAGTGAATTTTGAAACATCGGAATGACTGGATTTGATACATTTTCGTCTAAAAGAGTATTTATGCTTTAGCATTTGTTCTAGGTCTTCGTGTAGGCGAGATACATTGGATGCGATCATGTAAACTTAATTTGTTATGCAGCCCTAATTACACATCGAGGTCTTCGAGGTGTAGCATTTGTTCTATACTACTCACACCAATTATAAAATAAATAATAGAATTCGAAACTCAATAAATACAAGAAAACAACACACTATCCTATTCCTATACAATTCCATATTTCTATTAGGCTGGAACACAAGTATTTTCTCCATAATTAAATTTTGTAAAAATGAAAGTGACTAGAAAGCCAGATATGTAGAAAGCCCATCATAAATCACCTGAAATGTTGAATATATATAATATTTAATTTACCAAAAATCTAAAGATTTGAAAGATGCTACGAAAATTGTAATAAAACAGACAAAATTACCATCCAGAAGGTGCAAAATAATTCCATCCCATCCAAAAAAAATTCCAGAAAAATCTTCCACGAAAATACGAGCTGAGCTGCACAATCACGAAGCAGAACCCTACTACGAAGAGCAGAACCCACAAGCAAGCACGTGCTTTTCTTCTCCCAAACAAATTATTCTTCAAATTTGCAACCAAGGAAATAGCGTTAGTAAATTGATGATGAAATTGGTATAAAAAATGAAGCGCAAATCCCTAAATTAGTACCTTACGAGCATAACTGATTTAAATCTCCCAGATTTTCACCTATTACATTATTATTTTATTCATACAAATGATGTAGATAAAAATGTATAATTAACTATTCTATTAGGAGTTAGGACGAGCTAACAATTGGTGGAGTAAGTGAAATTGTTATTACATCAAATGCCTTTCATTTCTTTGGTCATAACACGAAACAATTTCTCCAAAAAATAAAAAAACAAGATGAAGCACGTTTCGAACAATCGGATCCACACTCAACCAAAAAAGCGTTGGACCAAACTCAAATTCAAACACCAACAACAAAAACAAATTAATTGAAGTGCATGAAACAAATTTAGTTTATGATTCGGCAGTTTTTCCTGATCTGGCCGTCGGTGCGGGTGAGGGGGCTGAGATTGGACATCTCGATCACGGCGGCCGTAAAATCGTTGAAAAATGAAGCAGTGTCGGTGCTGTAAGGCTGTGACTTGAGGTTCGGGGCGGTGGCGTCGTTGAATAACTTCCCATCGGAGCGCAGCACCATTCAAACCAATCAAATTCTTGTAGTAGTCGTTGTTCAAAGCTGTCAGGCTGACTCGAGCTTGATGTCGTCACATGTCACTTTGTTATCTTTTTCTAAGTGATATGAATTGTTAATTAATACTCCAAAACTCAAATATGGTAAGTTACTACTCATTAGGTAACAATTTAGTTTTGTTTAATAAACTTCGAGTCGATATTTCTCACTCACCAAAAATCGAAATCGAGAAATCAAAAACACTACGATCATCTACTCAAACGTAGATCTACTTTATATATTTCAATTCGTAAATCGAATATATTTCAAGACTCGAAAATGCAGTCAAAATTGATTGAAATTAAATCAAATCAACAAACATTTAATACTTGATTTATCTTCCATAATTTCCTTTATATTCAAGATTTTTCCAACAATTCTTTTCTCCGGCGAAACTAGGGGTGTGGTTGAGTAAAACGGATGCATCACACTCCTGTTGTAATTTGGCAAGTGATATTGTCAATAGTTGTATTATCTGCATTAATGTTGCGATATAAATTGGAAACTGTAAAATTGAGTTACTCATTCCCTTAAAAAGTTCTCATAAGAGATAATTATTCAACTTATATTAAAGAAATATCATCCATACCATATCATATTGGACAAAGAATGAGCTTCAACATGCCACCTTACATGTGGAAATAAAGGGTCCATATGTATGAACCATATATAGATCAAACAAACCATCATCGACTTGAATCTTCTCCGATGTTATGTATAATTGAGTCACTCATCACCTTAAAAAACTTATAAGAAACCTGATTATACAACTTTATATTAAAGAGAAGTGATTGATACCAAGTCAATGTGGAACAAAAAATATGCTTCAATATAAACATGAAAATTTCAGTTTATATAGATCACTAAATCTTATATATATAAAAAGCGAATGTACAATTTCAAATCAATTTCAATTTAATTTCAATTCAATTGAATTTAATTGTAATTTTCATTTAATTTAAGGGTAAATCTATTATTACTATTTTTATTAATACAAATATAATTTAATTTAAGGGTAAATCAATTCAATTGAATTTAATTGAATTTCCATTTTCAATCCAATTGAAACATTCCCAATCCAATTGGATATTCAATTGCAATTTTAGGATTATTTTTTTACCACATATAGATATAAATTATCCAATTTATACTCAACCATATGTTAGCATTTAAATTTTAAAATAATGTTTTTTGAAAATAACATGAGTGAATTTAAATCAAAATTTCATAATGTGACAAATCACACAATTAATTTCAATCTATTTTTTCAAATTCGAATCCAATTTATACTCAAGTAAATTTAAATTGTAATTTTAGTCTTTGTAAATTACATATAGATTTAATTAATCTAATCTAATTTTAAAATCATACATTGCATCCCAACTTTAAACTAATATTTTTAAAATAATATAATTGAATTTAAAATTAAAGCTTTATAGGTGCCGCAAACCATGTTAACTAATTAAATTTCTCACAATTTAATTCCAAGGTTATCACTTTCTCATTTAGCAAATGTTTCCTATTATTTTATAGAGATATTCAACCATTGATTTCAATTAATTTGCAATTCAATACAATTTTACATAAAATCGATCATTTTGCCCTTATAATTTTCAATCCAATTTAATGATACTATTTTTCCTCCTTTCCCTTTTAATTTTTTTTCGTCTTAATTATTTGTTCATATGTTTCTTTTCTCTTTACCTCAAACCCTATGTAAATCGCAAAATCATGTCAAGATTATTCTCTCCCTCCACCCTTCACCTTCATCTTCTATGTCAAATTGCAGAATATCCAATTAAATAGGTTAATGACTAATAGAGATTATCGATTTATGAATGCAACATTCTGCATAAATCTCCTATAATGGCTACTTTTTACGATCTTGATTTTAGTATTCAAGTTTCTTTGAACATGAGAGATGTTCCATTGTGCAACGCACGGGAGCTTCTACATTCACGTGACCTGGAGTAACCGCTAAACTATATCTCTCGAGGTATGCTCAATTAAGTTAATTAACTAAACATGATATGATTTCTTTCAGGAAATTGGGCAACCTTGATAAAATTTGGTGTACTGCATTTTCATGTTTATTTGTAAATGTAAACAACATGATCGAAACTTCACTTTGTTAAAAAGTTTCCTTTTATTTTCATATTGTTATTCAATTGGATAAACTAATGGAGTATATTTCATAGAAAGAATTTAAAAAACTATATAACTTTCATGCTTCTAGATCGAATTAATTGCTTAGCTGACTTAATGGACAATATTTGAACTTATACTATCAACTTAATTCTACTTTTGTTTTGTTGCAATAAGTTAGTTGAATCATTGCATGTGGTTTTGGACCTAAGACATTCGCATTAACGTACTGTAGCCATGTTCGAGACTTCAACAAATGTGTCCGATGATCTAAACTATAGTTGAAAAATCGAGAATTTTATCACAAACTGTAATCAAATTGATAGCCACGACTTTTCATAGGTGTAATATTTTTTCTTTCCTATATGATTGTACATGGGAATTTGATGTTAAAATATTCATTTTTAAAATTTTGTTGTTCTTGACCTATTCACTCATACTTAATTTGTGGTTAATATTCTTTTAGTTAATCTTGGTAGAAGTTTTTCATGGGATATAAAGAATCAACTTCCAAGAATTATCACCACACTCGAGTGGGAGAACAATTTTCAGTATGTATGTGTGATGCTCCTTCATTCTGTATCCCCAAGATAAGAATAAGTTAAGAGACTTTCAACAATACAAGAGATGATGTTTGGAGCTTGCAAAACGAGCACACAAATGGAATAACAGTCTTATGTCTTCCGTTCGACCAAATTTTCTTAGAGGTTCGTGATGAACAAATGAAAGAGTTTGAGAAACGAGCGAGCCACATTCTTATGTCTTCGGTTCGACCACATTTTCAAAGATGCCTAGAAGGTAATGTAAATTTTTGATTATGTATGTTAGCGTAACATTTTTGTAATGCCTAGAGCAGCATCTATGTTACACACATAAAAAATTACAATTTCGTGCGTAGCACGGGCGCTCTCCTAGTGCTAGATTATAAACTAATCAACACTTTAACCTTTCACTTTAATTTACTACCACTCATTTGAATTTGAATTTGAACTAAAATTGAAATCCTACTCTATTTTTCCCTCAAAAAATCATAATGATTTCGTTTTCAGGGATTATTCACTATTTACATTTGAAGTGCCCGGGAACGTGTCATGCACTTTTAGTTTTAGGTCCCGACAATATCCTAAAGAAATATCTATTGCAAAACTCAGTTTTGGGGACTCAATTTTGCACCTTATTTTTTATTATTTGGTACCAACTCATCGGGTTGATAATATAAGAAACTAAATCATTTGAAGAAATAATTATATATATTTTTTTCTGATACACCCTAAACCCGTATCTTACTTAGTGAATCGAATCGGGTGATCTATCTTATCTTATTGCATAAATTTACCTAAAAAACTCGTTCTTGTGTTTAGCAATTTGTTGTATTAAAAAGGAGAATTTGTAAATGAGCCTCTCGATTATTTTGTGAAACCCCACACATCCATAGTGAATTGTAAATGAGCCTTTACATTATTGTTGAAGTTAGTCTCTGTGATTTCAGTCGCAACCAACATTTCATATTTCGTACTACCCGCCTTGCAATTGTTATTGCGGGGTGTGTCGAAATTTGGTTGTTTGTTGCCGTTGTAAAGTTCGGCGGCACGTTGCTATTGCTTGTCATCACTTGAATAGGGGGATCGGGTACATCACTGCTACTAGTCATCATTTCTTCAACACTATTATCGTCTTGCGATTGTTATTGCGGTTTGTGTCGAAATGACGATTACAACGTTAGCCGAGGCAAGAGTTAGACTCTTTCTCCGCAAGACGATAATGATCCGCTACTCGGTGCAAGCGATATATAACACTCGTCTCCAAGATACAACGACTTCTCAATTACGAGTAGTTGCACTACTTCTCGTAATTCCGGCGAACCACTTGATATTTTGAGACTAAGAAAATATAAACTAATCTATATGTATGCAATGAAATTATAGGGATAAATAAATTAGGAAGAAGAATATTTGATTAATGAAGGGATATGTTGGTTCATGCCAAGAGGTACAAGGGACACAACTCTTCATAATAAGATGAATTGTGAATGGTTGCATTTGTTCAACTTCCAAGTACCTCTTGACATGAACCAACATATCACTTCATGAATCAACACATTCGTTCATCATTTAATTTATGAAACATTGTGTCCATTCCATGAAGTAACGTGTCCATTCATTTAGGAACCAACGCATCCTTTCAATTCTTTCCATAAATCTCATGAACTAATGCATCCTTTAAAGTAATTATATATTAATTAATTTAATAATCTAATTTCTATTATTAAAATTCTAACAACAATTGTTTTACAAATTTTTTGGTAGGAAAATTGTGTTTTATGTGCAAATTAGTGTAAAAGTTGTGTGATCCTCTAAATTATATTAGAGTATTACACTACATAAATAATCAAAAATACTATCACTTGAAGAAAAATGTTCCATTCGTAGTTTAATTGCTTTCACACAATTAATTGATGGAGTTTCTTTAATTGTGTTCCCTATATTACCAATCATATAGCTGCAACTGATTGCAACAATTTCCGAATTAAGGTAATAAGATGGCATAACGTTGCTGTCTTATCCTACAAATCGGTATGCGTCACTAACTACTAATTTGTGGTAAAAACTTGTTGCTGTCTTATCCTGCAAATCGGTATGCGTCACTAACTACTAATTTGTGGTAAAAACTTTGGCTAACGGATAATCCAAGAGTTTTCTACAAGTATTTCTCACCAGGATTTTCAGCAATAGAAGAATGGGAAGAGAGAAAAGATTCCCACCAACTCACAACTAATTTTATAAAGGGCGGATCCATAATTTTACAATTAAAGGCAAAATAATTAACAAGTTAAGAAAATTTAGAGCATGCTTGGTATGGATATGGAACCCATTCATAAAAATGGTAGAGAATGATAATGGGTTGATAGTAAAAATATGTTTTTTTATTAATCAAAAATTAAAAAACATTTTTCTATTATAAAACAATAGTAATTAATTTTTAACTAACTAATTGTAAAGATGTTTTATTTTCCAAGAAAATAATAAAAATATTTTAATTATGATACCCAAATGAATTTGAGATCTCATTATACCCTAGTGGTTTATTCCCATAATAGGATTCCTTTACCTAATAACTAAACACCTAATAATAGAGTGCAAACCCATTATCGAGTTGATCCTTATAATATATTGTACTTCATCCGTCCTGCTATTACTGTCCTATTTAATTTGATTTCGGTACGAAGATTAATAAATTTTATTTAAGTGCTTATTTTATGAGTTTTGATTGTATTAAGAAATATGCACAGTTTTCGAGGAGTGATTGTTGGAAAAATGAGAATTCATCCAAATTTGTATATTTTTTTTGTTTTTTATATTTTTTTCATATTGTATTTTAATAAATAATCTAAAGTTTTCAAAAAGTTAAAAATCATAAATTTATAAGTTCGGAATGAAACGAAAAATGTGTAAAAGAGATAAATTTTTGGAGAGAGAGAATATGGTAATGTGAGGATGAGTAATGAGTAGGAGGGTTCACCTTATTTTTTGTTTAAGAGTATTTTTTGCTATTTTAGGAAAGAGAACTGTAATAGCGTAGCGGAATGGAGGAGTAAGAATTTTGAAATCAAAGTTCATTCATTAGTAGGCATTCGGGGATCATCATATAATTAAGATAACATACTTTCTCTATATAGGTACAAGTTCTTCGTTAATGTGTCGGTGTTTGGGGACATATTTGTCATAATTGATAGATACAATGCATACAAAACAATCCAGTCGATACTATCACGTCAAAATTAAATGTTTTAGTGCTGTTATATTTAAAATCTCAATTTAATAAATTACTATCAAAATCTTGTAATTTAGGCCGAGGCACGAATTATAAAGAATTTTCAATTAAACTAGTGTGTATGAAATTATCAAGAATATATGAATTATCATGTATTATATATCACGAATATGCAATTAGAATTCAAATTTAATTGTTGAAAATTATTACGTATTTAATCTCAGCTGAAGCACGCAATTCATGATAAGTTTCCGTTATAGTAATTCATAACCACAAATTATAATTAAGACAATCAGACTCCGAGAGGAGGCCATTAACATAGTACAAAGTTAGCACATGTGCTTAGCAAACTCAAAATCAAAATATTTTAATTATAACTTCGCACGTCGTCGTAGCGGGCTCCCGTTTAGAAGCTCCAATCGACAACCTTATTTTTCTGATACATACGCAGATTCTTCTAGAAGCTCCTTCACTTTATCCTGCAACCACACATACACAAAAAATGTAATAACACAAAATTGGAACGTATATATTTATATATCTTACTTGGAGCAGTCCATTGATGGGGAGTATGTGTAGGGAAGTTTGATGCCGCATTTTCCCGGGAGGCTGTTAATGAACTGGGCCTTGGCGCCGATGCCAGGTGCCACAGTTTTGATGCAGCCGCAGACAGTCTGGCGGTCGGGCGTGGTGGCTGCAGCGTTGTTAAGGGATCTTGCGCCGCTGCAGCAAGCGGGGGTAACCGCACCGCCTCCTCGGAGGAAGGCGAGGCAGGGGGAGACGTCCGCTACAACCTGGCTGCATGTGATGGCCTCCACTTGAGGACCTGGTCCTGCTGCCACCGCCGCAATCACCACCAACCACACTAATTTACTTACTCCCCAACTTCCCATTCTTGTTTTTGGATTCGAATTTCTGACTCTGAATCAATACTTTTGGAGTATTTATAGACGACACGACCAACATAGTTTCTTTACTCGAGGGTTTACTATTATTACGTACAAGAAAAAATAAAATAAAATAAAACTATAGCAAGTATAAATATAATAGGGAATGATGGCCCGTGTATACGTACGTATATTTGTTCTACTAAAATTCCAAAAGATTTCTTTATTAAATTTATTTATTTTACTATCAAAAGTATTATATTTATTATGTTATAAATATAGGTATGTGTACATTGATGAAGTAAAACTTGCATTTTAAAAATTGTAACAAAGAAGAAACTATTGTGTTCTTAGTGCTATTATCTATCATTGATGTCAAATGCTACAAATTTGAATGAGTAACTTCTAAATAAATAAAAAACCTGAAAGAGAAACAAATTATCTAATTTTTAGATATAACACGTATTATGTAATAAAGGGGAATTCTTGAACTTTTTGTATCAGGCCCAGTTGAATTCAAAACAGCTACTATATAAAATAACATTAATGATTAGTTTTTTTTGTAGACTTAGCTTAAAAAAAACTCAATTCAGTTCTAACGTAGAGAAATTAGATTTTAATTGATTTAGTAACATTTTTTGAAAAAAAATAATGTGTAATGTATACATGATCAAATCAATAGCAAATTAAATTAAACAAGCATTAGTGTCACGTGCGTGCCGACATTGTTGCAGTTTTGGACTAGCACGTAATGTTGAGTTAGGTTTTTCGAGTGGTAATTTAGGAATTTTTGGCCAGACTATCACACATTTCAATGGGAATTGGACCAAACGTTGATCTAAGTTTGCAGCTCATTATATGTACGGACGAATTATTTCATAAGTCATTTAGTCCAATAAAATTAATCAAAGATGCAGTTAATTTCTGAGTGTCAAGTGGAAATTAGATATATATGAAAATTAAACCGATGTACTATAAAATGTTCGTATATTTTATATTTCAGTCTAAAAATGCCACAGACAACTTTTTTATGATAAATCATATAGACAAAGTGGTGGTTAGTGATTAAATGCCACATGATTAAGCCCCACATGCATATCAAACGATGATATTAATTTCCAAGAAATTAATACCTAGGTACAGTACTGATGTAGCCTTGTTCCAAATTGTTTACTCGGACATTCTTATATACATGCATAGTACTCCCAAAAAGTTATGTTTTTAGTTAAGGATAACTCGTAGTTGATACTCGATATATAATATAATGACACCCAAACATAAGTCCAAAAAGGGGTCTTCTGGTCCCCTTAGATTGACATAGCGGTTAAGGTGGGTAGCCTGTGGCGGAAGGTCATGGGTTCAAAATCCACCAAGACCGCTATGTATGAGTCTGTCACCTATGATTAGCATAGGGTGGTTGAAACCTCCTGTGTTGTTTGTAGGCTAGAGCATAGGAGCGGGGTTTACCCAATGCACACTTCGGTAGCGGCTGTGGGTTACCTTCGTCATCCAAAATTAAAAAAAAGGGGCCTTCTGGGTTGAGCCATGAGTCTATTGGGCCTGACCAAAACTGGACTAGCATAATATTTTAAAACATTGTTTTATTTTTGTACCTTTAATTTGAAATGGGCATGTCTAGCTGAAAATTAAGAGCCAATGGGCCGACCCATATCGCATTGATAAGAAAACCCATGGATTTTAATTTACGGCCCTTTATTTGTATATATATATTTTGTTAATTAGCTGGCTGATTTTTATACTCCTATATATAATAATATAAGCAATATAAGCAATTACAAGAATTGAAAAAGAAATTAAAACTGAATGAAGACCAAACCAAAGGTTTTATTACAACTGCCACTGGAATCGTGGCTGAAGCAGAATACTAAGAACCGGAAATATAATAGTTATTACATAATAAACTCATTTATTACCAAAACCCCACGCTAAAATCACAAATTCCCGTATAAAGCTGTTGCCGGTGAAATTCCACGTCCACAATTGATCACTGTACACTGAAATTAGAAAAAAAAAACAATAACATTACACGATCGATAAAAAATGAATTTTCTTTGTAATAGAAAAATCTTATGATTTTACCTGCTGCAGTTAACATTGTAACTGATTGGGTATCCAATATCAACGTTACACTTCTTAGGCAAGCTGGAAGCGTACTGAGATTTGACGCCGAGGGATTTAGCCTCGGACTTGAGGCACTCGCAGTAAGACCTCTTCAGCGCCGTCGTCGTGGCGGCGTTCTTGAGCTTCGCTACGCCCTGGCAGCAGGTGTCCGGCAGTGTGCCGCCCTGCTTCAGGTAGTTCCTGCACGACTGCATGGCGGTTAGCGGCGCCTGGCAGTTGCTTGCGCCGTCTGCATGGTGGTTAAACGCCACCATGAAGACGCACACGGCTACTGCCAGAACAACCTTAACTGAGTTCGACATTATGGATGATTTGGTTGATGAGATTTTGATATGTTTGATTATGGTTTGAGGGAGATGGTTTTATAGGGTAAGTAATGCCTGGGATTTGATGGATGGGCGTGTTAATTTAATTGCTAGATATGTAGGGTGATTAAATAATAGAAATGTCGAGGGTAGACTAATTGGTTGGAGTAGTTTTAATTTAATGTTGTTGTGGACCGTTACAGAAAGATTGGAAACCCTAATTATACTGGTTTTGATATATCTAACTGCTAACACCATCTAAACCTTCAATTAATATCTATATATATATATACAGTTAAACATCGAAAAATTAATATTCGATAAACTAATAATTTCGCTAAGATAATAATTTCTTTCGGTCCCGATATAGGTCAATGCACTAAAATAATGTTCGATAAAGTAATAACCTCGTTAAATGAATATTTTTTCTTAGTCCAAGATTATTACTTTATCGAGGTTTAATTATACCTTTTCTTTTGCTTTTCTATATTTTATTTCAGCCGTAGTAGTTAAAATTATGTTTGCATACGGTCCCTTGCTAATAACTTGGATTATGTCAAAATAAAACTTTGTTTTCTTCGCTATGAAAAAAATTAACCCACAACCAACGGAGGAGACGGGGGTGCATGCGGATGAACGCAAGGCTCTTCTAAACTAAATAATCCATATTCTTCACAATTATAAATTATAAATTTCGCTTCCGAATAATAAATCTTGATTTTATGTTTACCTACCACTACTATTCAAGATAAATTTTGTTGATGTGCAATAGCTTAACATATATTATTATAAGTATCACTCTATTTTTTGGTAGTCCTTAAACTTGGGCCAGCCTAGATTGGGCGTAAGGGTTGACAGTAGGCGGTAGGGTGGCGCAAGGACGACGCACTCAGGCACCACCCGTCCTCTATACAAGTAGGTTTGGACAAATTTAAATATAGGCTCTTTTTATTATTTTTTATTTTATTTTTAACATATGCAAAACTTCAGCCATTCGACCTCTCATATATAACATCTCATTTGTATTCAACCAATATATGTCATCCATCGTCATAATACTATCTTCTAACAAATCTCATTTGTATTCAACCAATTTAAATATAGGCTCTTTTTTATTATTTTTTATTAAAATCATTTTACAGTTTCTACTTCATCAAACAGTAATCTCACTCCAATCCACAACTTTAAATTTACCCTCAAAAATAATATTCCCAATATTACACAAGACTCACAACCCATATATTTTATTTCTACTTTTTCTACTTTTACAACAATACCTATATATTTCTCAATATTACATATCAAACTCACAATAATTTTAATCAACAATTATATATGAAATATTTTTTATTATATAAATGAAAAAATAAATAAATTATTTGTGCGTTTCCTAGTATTTTTCTATTATTGTTAATATCTTTAATATGTTATTGTATTTCATATTTCATTATTTTCTATTATTGTTGGTATAATTGTATTATACAAAAATCATGATTAAATTTGAAAAAGTGAAATGGTGTGGTGAATAGTAGTCACAATTTATGGAGTAGTAGGAGAGAGAAAAATAGTAAATTGTTATTTTAGTGTTGAAAATAGATTTGAGTTGGTGATGATTTTTTCTACTCCTAACACCATTATAGGTACTCAAAATAAAATACTTCACTGTCCGATTTAACTTGTCTCATTTCTTTTCAGCACGAAAATTAAAATAAGTGATTGGTTATGTATAGATGAGTAGGTCTTACAAAGAAAAAGTGAGAATTTGTGTAGTAATTATTTTTCTTCGTAGGAAATGGGACAAGTAAAATAGGACAGTCCGAAAAAGAAAATGAGACAAGTCAAGCGGGACGGAGGGGAGTAGTAGAGGGTTTGATATTCTTATATTATTTCATTCATATCAGCAGTTGGGCAAAATATGAAATACCCCAACTAAAATCACGACATAATAATTCTTTGTTTGAGCTTTTTCTATCGTACAATAAAAACAAACATATGAAGTAAAACCTAGGTGAAATAAACAAAACTATAAATTTGGGGTCCGTCACGAGGTGGGCTATCTATGTATTCCCTTGAATGGATTGAGATTGAAATATGGGCCTGTCTATTCTTTATTCTATATGGTCCATGGGCCCAATTAGCAAATTATAGGTTTGGGTTTTCCCTTTATCAATTAATTCATTGCATCTTAATATTATAAATAATTTATCAATAAAGGCTACATGCACAAATTTATGCATATAGCTTCATAAGCATTCAAACAAAGTATAATGTATATCGCGAAAAATCTCTCTATATAATAATATGTAAATCATATAAATAATGCAAAATCACATTGGGCAACAGCAAAACTAAAATGATCTTGTCCGAGTGGAAGGGATGGGACGTCATTTATTGTAGATCCAACAATATCCAGACAGCCCATGTAACACTCATTCACTGCTTATGGGGTTAATGTAATAATCTGTGATATTGGGCCCACAGGCCACGGCCACACTCCATTTTAAGACTTGCACCTAGGGGTGGGCCCGGGACGGGTACCTGCGGGTACCCGTTTGCGGATACCCGCGCCTGCGGGTAATTAATTTTAATACTCATTCCCGTTCCCGCATAGAGCGGGTACCCGTGCGGATACGGTACGGGTACGGATTTACCCGCAAATATTACCAAATATTTATAATATATTTAAATTTATAAATAAAAATTAAAAAATACCAATAAATGAAATTTTAAAAACATAAATTAAAATTAAAAAATACCAATATATTTAAACCACTAAATAGGACTATAGGAGTAGATAATCTGTTTTATAAACTATGTTTCAATGGTGTTTCACCATAAATTATAATTATAAAACCGACCATATGATTATCAACTATGAAACCATAAATTCTTATAATTAAAATTACCGTGGAAAACTGTTTAGTCACACTCTAGTGCTAGCACAAAACATGCAAACGGGTAACCGCGCCGTCCCGTGCCCACCTCTACGCAAGAGGACCTCATGTAAAAAAAAATTGTATATTAATGTGGGTACCTGTTCGGGAACGGGTATCTAAGAATAAAATCCGTTCCCGTTCCCGACCCGCTTGATTTTTTGCGGGTACCCGCATAACGGGTACCCGTACCCGTTTTTCCCGACCCGAACGGGACGGGTACGGGCGCGGGAACCCGAATTGTTTGCCCACCCCTACTTGCACCCTTATCTTTTATTCTGTACATAATGGAACATGATTGGCTCTAAAATTTTGAAAATCCAGTGCAAAGACTAACGTCGTGTTAGAGCAGGCAAATCCAGTGCAAAGACTAACTGTCATGTTAGAGCATGACAGTGGATTTTGGATTGAAGAAATTCAATATACTAGTAGCAGCTAACGAATCAATTGATCATGCAAGGATTGACAGACATTTTTCATTATTAGCGGCGTATTAATTGTATTGTACCTTACAATAATTCAAATTTGTTGTTTTTTTTTTTTTCCTTTTCATATTTATGTTTTGGTGGTGCTATGTGTTGGGATATATAATGCCTAATATCCTTTCAGTTGTGCGACGTTGAGGTGTGTAATAGTCAGTACTATGTTCTTCACGGCGGAGCTGTTCAAACTGTAACCGTAACGCTAACTGTTATGCAATGAGAAATAGAGTTGTGCCTTCACTACTAACAATTGATTTTGGCGCAGTGCTAAACGCTTGAAGTTTAACACTATGTATTTATTATAATTATAATTATAACTATAATTATAATTTCTTAAGCTGATATATATTGATTATTATTACTCTTATAAAAATAGATAGTTAATCAGATCAAAGATATATTATTGATTATATTATTAAGTATTACTATTATGAACAATATAAAGATAGTTAATGATATTAAATACTCCTTCGGTCCTATTATTTCTATCATGTTTTCAAAAATTGGAACAATTAAACCCCTAATTCTAAAATAAAAAGGATCCCTCTTTACAACTCACCCCATATTTTATACTCTCTCTCCAAAAGTTTTTCTCTCTCACGATTCTCTTCTGCTCCAAACTAAAAAAAATTAATGATTCTTAAATTTTAGGAAACTTTTATTATTTTTCATTTATAATATGTAAAAAGGCATGAAAAATATATCAATTAACTCAACTATTCCTTAATACAATTTGGATGAATTCTCATCCATTCAAAACAACAATTACTCAAAAATTGTGTTCATTTCTTGATATAATTAAAACTCATAAAATAAACACTTAAAAAAAAATCATAGTCTCCGTTTCAAAAAGAAACCAAACCACATTTCCCTTGAAACGCTTTGTAAGGGAAAGCGATATCTAATCTTATATAGATGAGACAAGCGCATAAGAACCAATAGCCAACATCAGTTGAGCCTGATCTAATAACATAATAAATTGAGCCATATTACCTTTAAAAGACCTTGCAAATGCATGGAAAGAGATGCTTATTTACATAGGATACATTTCATTTGCTTATAAGAACATCAATCCGGCCAAGTCTAACACCGTTAACTCTTTGTGTGTGTCTCAGTGTGTGTGTGTGTCTGAGAGACAGAGAATGACGGTACCGTAAAACTGTAAATTTATCTGATGGAAAGATAAAAAAGCACATACTACAGCTTCTTTTATTTGATCTGAAATACATAAATGTAGAGGACTTTTACTGACTCGGTAAACTGGGATACAATATAGGGCCTTACAGAGGTAGGATGATTTACACCACGGTAAAACAATCCACCGGGCCCCCAAAACTCTTATTTTTGACTCATATATGATTTTTTACTATTACAACCATAATGTAGACACCTCCTCCAAAATGCTTTCCTCCAAATTCAAATTCAAATTCACCTTAACCCTGCAACAACAAACAACAAATCCAGTTAGTTCACAATTCATCAGTATCCAAAAAACTTACTACTGGATATTTGTGTGCAATCACTAAGGCTGAACCATAATAATGCATAAAAAATACTCCATGTGTTCCAGTATCTCGTGCGGTCTTTAAGGAACGTTATTAGTTGAGTATAGAGTGGTGTAAAGTTGTGGATCGAGATAATTGGGATGGAAGGAGTATCTTTTTTCAATATACGATTACTGCCAATGCAATGGGAAAATGTGACTTACTTTGAGCAGTCAGTGGAAGGGCTAATCTTGTATGGGATGTTAACACCACACTGCTTAGGAAGTCCGGCGGCCTTGTTGAGGTTCACTCCGGAGTAGGATCCAGCCAGAGATTTGAGGCAGGTGCAGACGGACTGGCGGTCGGGGGTGGTCTTGGCGGCGCCGTACAGGCCCTTAACTCCACCGCAGCACCCACCAAGTGGACCTCGGTTGGTCACGTATGGGAGGCATGTGTTCAAGTATGAGATCACCTGGCCGCACCCTAACGCCGCCTCAGCAGGTGGTGCAACCGACGCCACCAGCACGGCGGCGATGAGGGCCACGCACATTGCCTTGGTCATTGCAGCCATGATGTTGAATTCTAAAGCAATTTTAAAAATGGTGATGGTTGAGAGATATTGGTGTGTGGTGATTGCCTCCGGAAAGAGGGTTTATATAGAAAATAGAAATCATATAATTATTATTTGGAGGAATTATATAGTATAATTAGAATGGGTAGTTGGTGTGGAATTAATTCTGCTTGTGAATGGGGGTAGAAATTCATGAACGAGAAAGTCCAAATTAGAGGCCATCTGACAATGGAAATGTGCCATACAATGACTCATCGTGCTAGATTCTCGATGTGCATTGGATTTGTGAAAACAGCAATTATAGGTGTTAGGCCTTTGTGATCTATATTTTCATTTATTTCTCCCTCCGTCCCAAATATATACGCCTCATTTCCTTTTTCGTCCGTCCCAAATTTATATGTCTATTAACAATTTTTTTTTCTTATAACTAAATATTTCACTAACTTTCATATCTAATTAATATGATAATATAACAAAATACCATTTTATCCAACTTTTATAATAATAAATACAATTATGTTATTAACTTTTTAGTAATTTACTTTAGTTTACTCATATTTCAATACCAACATTTATCTAACTTTCATATCATTAAATTTTTTCTTAATATGTGTGAAGAATCAAATAGGCATATATATTCGGGACGGAGAGAGTATGATTTATGAATTACACTATTACATAAAAATGGAAATGGATTTGCTACGTCACACTCACTCACCCCATAGCATTTGTAAGTTTATTTTGGGAAAATTAGACGAGTAATGTTAATTAGGCAAACAAATAGTGACCATGGTATTCTATTTACGGGATACATGTGATTCTACTTTATGTCAATTCGACGTTAGGTATATGTGCATCATGAAATAAAATGCCAAATTTGTTTATTCTAAAATGTTACTTTCACTTCTTTTTTAATTAAATTTTCTTTTGGTTGCACGTGAAAATTTTCAGTTTTCTCATCTGCTGGTTTTAATTTAGGGATACTAATATTACTCCCTCCGTCTCATAAAAAGTGTCTTGTTTTCATTTTCGAATCGTCACATGTCTTATTTCTTAAAAAGACAAACAATATATGAACCAAAATTAACAAGCCAAAAAGTCAAATAATATACAACACACAATTTTATTTTCTTAATCTCCATGCCCCATAGAAACGAGACGACGGAGGGAGTACAAGTCTTTCCCTCAGCAGGTGTTTAACTAATTTCAGCCGGTAAATGCCTTGATTTCTGCTTGATGAAAGGAATAAATTAACAAAACCGTGATCGAAGTTACAGACGAAAATGTTTTGTGATTGTAATTACAAATGTGCACTAGGTAGTGTCAAAAGTAGTTAAAGATATCTTGAAGCTTTTGTACTTGGATCATACTTATATGTTTTCTATTTAGGACATATATGACCCTGCAATCCAATTCAAGAACTTCATGTTGTCCGTTTAACTCGTTTCGTGTATTTTGTGTTTTAATCACTTACGCCTGTGTACGTAATTCGCACTGAAATTTTGATTCTCGCTGTTTTTACTCTCTCTGTTTCATTTTCAAGCAAAGACTTTGAATGTCCTTCTTTGTGCATTAATGGTGGTTTTTGTATGTGGTTTTTTCCGCTGATTTTTCCTCGTGTTTTTTTATTACTCCCTCCGTCCCAAATATATAGTATATGCTATTTTCTTTTTTCGCATGTCCCAAATTTATATGCCTATTAGTAATTTTTTTTTACCTAACTAAATGTTTCACTAATTTCAATACGTCTAATTAATATTTACTTTAATTTATTCAAATTTCAATACCAACATTTATCTAACTTTTATATCATTAAATTTTTTCTTAATTTTGTATAATGTATGACAGATCGAGAAACAAACGGTTGTGTTATTGGGCAGGTATATGAGATTGGGAAAGCATAAGATTATTCAGTTTTGAAATATTTATAGATTGCCATTAGTAAAAGCTCTAACTCTGTGTTTATGTGAGAGAATACTGTAAATTCATCTGCTGATGGTATTGATAAATGCCAGCTCGTCAAACTATAACTTCATTAATTTGATCAGAAATACATCATATATAATACAGAGGGATTTTATTGAGTCGATAAACTCAGATACGATACAAAGACCTAAAAGACTAAAGTTGATAGGAATTGAAGATCAAACTACCCAACGGGACCCCAATCACTCTTACTTTTTAGTCAATAAATCATTTTATTACAATCATCATAAATAATGTAAGACACCCCCTGCAAATGCTTTCATCCAAGTTCAAATTCACCTGATCCTGCAAAACAGCAACAAGGCCAATTATATTTCAAATCATCAATCTCAAAAAATGTTTAATTTAAATATTAATGCATGCATGTCCAATTTATTTAATATTGGATTACCTATATATATTTTCAATCTTACATTTCATGTATCATTATCAACATTGCACGATGTATAAGTCTCCAAAAATGTGACATATAAATTGACTTACTTTGAGCAGTCAGTGGAAGGGCTAATCTTGTATGGGATGTTAACACCGCACTGCTTAGGAAGTCCGGCGGCCTTGTTGAGGTTAACTCCGGAGTAGGAGCCGGAGAGAGATTTGATGCAGGTGCAGATGGACTGGCGGTCGGGGGTGGTCTTGGCGGCGCCGTACAGGCCCTTCACTCCGCCGCAGCACCCACCTAGTGCACCTTTGTTGGTCAAATAGGGTAGGCATGGATTCAAGTATGAGACCACCTGGGTGCACCCTAACGCTGCATCAGCACGTGGTGCAAACGCCGCCGCCAACACGGCAGCGATGAGCGCCACCCACATTGCCTTGGTCATTGCAGCCATGATGGTAGTAGATTGAATTAATCTTCTCGATTAAATTGAAAATGGAGGGTGTGAGAGATTTTGGTGTTTGTAGATATATAGCAGCCGAAGGGGTTTATATAGAAGAGAATTCATGCAAGTGGGGAATAATTTATTCGAGGAATTATAATTAAAATGTGTAGATGTTGTGGAATTAATTCTGCTTGGAAATACGGTGGAAATTCATGAAAGAAAAGTCCAATTTGGAGGCTCTTACAATCGGAATCTGCCATACAATAACTCAGCGTGCTAGGCTTATGATGTGTGCATGGGTTTTGCAGAAATAGCTATTATATATGTATGGTCCATGTTATTTTTTCGTATGATTTACGGATTACTACATAGAAATAAATCACGTTAGGCAAACAAATTATATAGTGAATATGATATTTTTTGTGGAAATATATCAATATACCCAAAATCAATTATAAAAACACAAAAATACCCATTCACTAAATTTAAATTCATAAAATACCCAATATTAACATAATACTCTTGTTTTTTTTATCAAAACCACTATTTTTTTACTTTTTTGCACAGTTTTCGAGTTAGTCAAATAAAAAAACTGTGTGGGCCAGGATGAAAAGGTGGTTGGTGGGAGCTTTTTAAGGGTGTTGGTGGAAGTTTTAAAAAAAAGGTGGGGTTAATTTTGTAAATTTGGGTATATTGTGAATATAATTATAGTAGTTGGGTATATTTGTATTTGTTTTAGTAGAAATGGTTAGTTAAGCAAATGTCCCATATTTTTTTGTGGACACACGTGATTCTACTTTATGTCAGTTCTAACGTCATAATGAAATGAAACGCCAAATTTCATTATTGCAGATTAGCTAATCTATTGTTTCTATTTCCTCCTTTTGTCTGTTCATACTAACTTTAACTGAATACTACTCCCTCCGTCCCGTCCGACTTGTCTTATTTCTTTTCGGCACGGAGATTAAGATGAGTGAGTGGTTGTGTGTAGATGAGTGTGTGATTGTATGTAAAGAGGTTGGCCCCACAAAGAAAAAGCAGTAGGTTATGTAGTAATTGTTTTCCTTTTTTGGAAACAAGACAAATCTGGTGGGACAGCCCGAAAAAGAAAGTAAGACAAGTCAAGCGGGAAGGAGGGAGTATTTTTTATTACAACTTGGACACTTTTAAGTTTTCATTAAAGAAAACAAAGCACAAAGACGAACCCCCATCTGCATGTTGGTGTTGATTTATGGATTCAAATATATTACAAGTCTTTATTTCCAGCATTATTAAATAATTACAGCCGCCTCTATTATTTTCTTAAAGCAATCAACATTAATTAATAGAGAACAGTATCATCGGAAGTTACCAAGATATTGTGTTTTGTAACTACAAATATGCACTAATATAAGGGCGTGTCCGAAGTGGTTTGGTGTGTGGCTAGAGATGGCAATGGATCTTGGACCGGTCCAGATCCGTGGATTCAGATCCATTTTTATGGATCTGGATCTTAAAAAATTTGGACTCATTGGATCTGAATCGGATCTGGACTAATTTTAGAAATTACGGATCTGGATCTGGACTTTACGATCTGAGATCCGGATCCGGTCCAGATCCGCCATTTTTATAACTAAAATATTATTTTATTATCATATTTAAAATATTATATTTATATTATTCTACTTAAAATATCAAGTTACATTATTTGTTGAGCTTGAAATACTTAACTAGTAATCTAATAAATAGAAAAGAGGGAGGGGATTGAGTATCCACTGTCCACGAATTTGGAAGTTTTTTTTAGAGAGAAGATCATAGTTTTATAGATGATTGTAATATTTTTATAATATCATGAGTAGTTTGATTTTTTTTAATGATAGTAATGCTCTTAAAGATTATCGTGTTATCGTAGAACTAATTAAATTAGTTAAATTTTAATTGATTTAGAATTTTTTAATTTTAGCTAAAAAAACTTATGGATTCGGGTCTAGACCCGAGACCCTGTGGATCCAATGGATCTGGGTCTGGATCTCATTTTTTGAGATCCAATGGATCTGGACCGGATTTGGACCAAAGTAAAAAATCCCGGATCTGGATCTGGACCGAGGAGGATCCGGTCCAAATCCGGTCCATTGCCATCCCTATGTGTGGCCGAGTGGGATTGATGAGTTTAGTGGAACCGTTTGTTTAAGATGTATTGCAGAAAAGACTATAAATATATGAAAATTAAGAATGCAGATATATAAGATTTCATCTTGTTCTTATAACTTATAAGATTACATTAAAACGCAACTACATTATAAAATATCATTATGCGTCTCTAAGTAAGATGTAGCACGCACAGATCCTCCAAATTAACTTACTAAGTCACCCTGCAAAACAACAAAAGGCAAATCATTAGACTTTTGAGTGAGGACTGAGGAGGGGAAATTAAACTTGAATTTTTTACCTTCGCGTGAGAGAGGAAATTAAATCAAGTTGCGTATCTCGTATATATGCCCGTTGAGGTTAGGTCTATATAGACCTTGTGGTCTAAATTCTCACCTCATTTTTTTTAAAATAAAAATTAAAAAATCTGAAACATGCCGACTGTGATTATTTAATTAGGCTGCCACAAAGTATGTAATTTTAATTATGGAATTCTCCATATTCAAGTCTAAGTATAATAAAGCTTGACCCACACACACTTAAAAAAGAATTTAGTCATACTTGGAACAATCAGTGGAGGGGCTGATCTTGTACGGAATGTTGACGCCACATTTCCCGGGAAGCCCGGCAGCTCTAGAGACGATTGGGCCGGAATATGAGCCGGCGGCAGATTTCAGGCAATTGCACACACTTTTCCGGTCGTCCGGGGTCTTGGCCGCGGCGTACAGACCCTTAATTCCGGCGCAGCAACTGCCGAGCGGAGCGTTGTTGACCACGTAAGGTATGCACGGTTGCAGATATGAGATCACCGAACCGCAGCTTATCGCCGCTTCACTTGGCGGCGCAACCGCCGCCGCGAACAAAACCCATATGAGCACGATGCATGTATATTTGTAGGGTCCTAGCATTTTATTTTATTTTATTTTTCCAATAGAGGAGAAAACGTTTTGTGTTTTATATAAATATATTAGTTTTGTTGGCTAAAATATGTGTACTCGAAATATATAATAATTTATCTTTATCGTGTGTTTGGAGAAGTAGTTTGGAGTCCTTAAATAGAGAATTTCTCGTGAGGTGATTGGATCATGCATTAATAATTGAGTTGATAGTTAGGTTGGATTAAATGCTCTAATTGTAATCGTGAATTTATTTAGTAGTTGAGTTGTCTATTTTTCATTTAGATACGAATCTTTTTTTGAAAACATAACATATGTAGAAATTGATATTGTCATATTAGTAGGAGACATCAAATTGATGAACTTCCCCACAAATTTATTAGATTAAGTGAAGTTTATCAAAAGCATACATCACCACATTTGATAATGAGCGCAAGTTTTTCTTGTCGAAAAAAAGAACTGTAAATTTCATGGCTATTAAAGTGGTTTTACATGTTTACTACTTCCTCCGTCCCTATTTTATATGTCAATTTGTTTTTTCACATAGGTTAAGAAAAAATTTAATGAAAGTTAGATAAATGTTGGTATTGAAATTTGAGTAAATTAAAGTAAATTACTAAAAAGTTACTGTCATAATTATGTTTGTTATTATAAAAATTGGATAAAATAGTATTTTCTATGTTTTCATAGTAATTAGATCTATTAAAGTTGGTGAAAGATTTATTTAGATACAAAAAATTGTTAATAGGTATATAAATTTAGGACAGATGAAAAAAAAAAAGTAAGCATATATATTTGGGACGGAGGTAGTATTATTGATGATTCTTTTGTTTTTGTTCAATGATTATATACAATAGATAAATTTTCCGCTATCCATCATAGTCACCGTCCAACCGACTGATACTGTGACACATGTGTAATGTTCAATATGATTCAAAATTTACATGCCAAGCACAAAATGTTATCTACACCCACAATACTAGGATAATTAATGATTGAGTGTTCGTAAAGTAATACTTCTCCCAACCCAATTATTTTAGGATTTCCCAAATATATTTTCTTTTAGTTTTTAAAGAGTGGTTAAATATGCTTTAAAGTGATTTACTTAGAATATCATGGAAGTAATATGTGAAGTAATTTACTTTGTTTTCATTTTTCAACATTTCTAGCATTTTCTGTTAGGCCATCCTCGTGAAATCGTTGTTGGACATGTACTCAACCGTTTTCCACTACATCAAAATAACTTTTTGACGATGATGACATAACTCTATTTTTTAAGTGTAGAAGTCAGCTTCATAGTTCGAATTGAATACAGTTAAACCTCTTTAAAGTAATATACTTGAGATCGGAAAAAAAAATCATTTAGCTAAGTTATTCAATTATCGATAAATAAATAAATAAATTATTCATTTATTGATAAATAAATATTTATTAATTTAGAGATAAATTTACGATATAAAATAAGTTAAATGTGTGTATTAAACTTAAATTTTTAATAACTTAGTTTGGTATTTGCTTTAATAAAATCATGTTAAAAATGTACATTGAATATGCACTAATTATAAAACAAATCACATAATTCAATTTTAGAAAAAACTCAATAGTTTTATAAAAGAACAAAGCTCATATACATAAAAAAATGAAAGTTTATTTTTGCTTATATTAAAATTATCCAATAAGTATGTTTTCGGCATTGCAAGATTCGTTCAACAGAAAATATCTATCGAAACTGAAGTCCATGAATTAGATAAATATCTCAAACATTAGGTAATATCACTCTAATTTACACTACAGAAATGCTATGAATGTTTAAGATCTCTTAGCTATTGAGAATTATGCAACTATGGATGGTGATCTCTGTTTACACCAAATAATCCTGCAAAATTGCTAGACCAAATATTAGTATAGCACAGGTATCGAACACAGGGAACGGAGTAATTCAAGCCTAAAAATCCTATTAATCAGAGTTTTGGTTAGCTACCACGCAATTTTTTGGGATTTTCTTATAACCTAAGAATGATGAAAGCAAGCAAGAATTTAACACAAAATTAACTTATGCAAATAAAAGCGGGTCCAGCAAGATGATTCACACACACACACAATCGATCACAGACACTAATTATTAATTAATCCACTTAAATCAATTAGTTGTAGGACACCGTAATTAAACTGACATATCCCCTATTCCCCCTTAATTAATCGATAATCGCCATGGTGGGCATTGAAACGACTGCTTCTCTAAATTAGATGCAACCTACGTTGGTGGGCAATCAATAGATTTAACACCTAATCAGCTTTAAGAACTAAGGGAACCCAATTTAGGAGCCTACTCGTATGGTGGGCATCTAATAGTCTCCTACCAAATTAATCCAATTGTCCTAAGAACAATTTGCTACTTATTTAGCCTAATCACATGAGAAACGATGGAAGTACCAAATTAGCTATGAATTAAATTAAGTAGGGTGATCAAGCCTAGATTAATTAATCCAATTAATTAAACCTAGATTAATTCAGAACCTAAGTGATTAATTTTAAGCCCTAGTCTCACGAAATTAAAGTGGTGTGTGTTTCACATCTCACCGGCCCCTAAAAAGAATTAGCTACGCATATTGGTTATGGACAGAACACAAAACATAATGAAATTCAATAAATGATTATGCATGAACATTCTAACTAATTAATAGAAATTAAAATACTAAGTGCACGGAATTAAAATCTTAGAAATGCAAATTTCATAAATTAAAAACTAGGAAACTATCCATAAGCTAATTAAACGTAGACAATTAAAATCCGGAAAATTCAAAAGAAATGTTAACATATTATTTCTTCCAAATCAAACCAAAGTTCATGAATTAAAACAGGAAATGCAAACTTTAAATAGAGCCACCCCCTCGATCGGATTCTCCTAGGCGTCGGCGTCTGCTTGCTTGGATGATTCTTGCTTCGGTGTCGGCTTCAGTTTCTCTCTCTCTCGGTGTCGGCGTTGGATGGTGTAAAAGGATGATGAATTGGCAGAGTGGCTTCGGTGGTTCTTGACCTTGGATAGTGAAGGAATGGAGATGGAAAAGAAAATGAAATGAGATGATGATCTCTTCCCCCCTCAAGGTGTGTTTATATAACCTCGTTCCTTCCTTATTGGTCGAATGAATCATTAAGAGACTTAATGATAAAATCCCTTAATTTTCTCTCCTTTATTGATTTGTGAATCAAATTAAGGATTGATTCCTCTTCCTTTCCTCTTTGGCGCAAATCAAGGGAGATATGAGACTGATTTCTTCCTTTTATTTCTCTACTTCCCTATCGGTGCAAATCAAAAGAGATATGATTGATTTCTTCCTTTTATTTCTCTACTTCCCTATCGGTGCAAATCAAAAGTGATATGATTGATTTCTTCCTTTTTGAGCATATATTCCTTAAATCTCTCAACTGCCACCTCGACGCCTCGTCAAATGCCACATCATCAATAAGCACTGCAAAACAAACACCAATACAAATCCAAACGCCACAAAATATGCCAAAATACACGGAATTTGGATAGTACAAAATAGACCTATCAATGGAATTACTAATGAATGAAGAAATTATTGAAACACTTATAAACGGTAATAATGATAAAGATAATGATCCTAAACAAGATGATAGTACATTTATTCCAATTGTTTCATTAAAAGATTTATTTCAAGCAATAACCACGTTAAATAATTACTTGCTACAACACGAGTAAAATTTTCAGAAGTTGTCTATACTTTGCAGAAAGTTAAGGATGATAATTTTGGCTTAAGAACAATAACTATGGAAGCATATATTTATAAGAAATGATTTTTTGTACTATTGTAGTATTATAATTGTCTACATATATTTTCTGAAATCAATAATTATTACTCCCTCCGTCTCATAGAAACTGTCTTGTTTTCATTTTTGGGTTGTCCAATAAAAAGTGTCTTGTTTCTTAAAAAAACAAAGAATGTGTGAACCAAAATTAACAACCCAAAAGTCAAACAATATACACCACACAACACAAATTTCTTAATCTCCGTGCCCCATATAAAGGAGACACTTTCTATGTGACGGAGGAAGTACTTCATATTTTCATTGGGATCTTAAGATTTAAACTTTTTCTATTACTTAATGCATTTAGCGAAATTATTATTTTAGTACACTAACCCAAGTCGAGACTGGAAGAATTTATTATCTAAGTAAGGTTATTGCTTCATCGAACATAACTTTATCGAGATTTAACTGAATCATACAATAGGCAGGACAACTTGACATCACATCGCCCAAGCCAACGTATATGTTGGGACTTTTTCTGTTTGCCGGTTTGCTCACTGAAAATTAGTTTCACATATGTTGTTCGTTACAGATATGATTGTAAGAGTACTTCTACCGAGCTTCAATAATCGTGCGCGTATACTTTTGAAATCTATCACTACGCATATATATGATTTATGATTGTCATTTTTTTTGACGAGGTGATTATTATTCTATATCTTTTTAATTATTATTGTAGACAACATATTTCAGTTCGTGACGAGCATGAAAAAATTGGGATCCCATTCAAAGTATTTTAATACAACGTAAAAAACTGAATTAAAATTACGTATGACCTTCTGTTGTTTACAATTATTTTGCCATAATTGGTATCAATCGAAATAAATGTCTTAATTCTAGTCTACAACTGAAATCTATACACATATAAAAGAGTTTATATTGTGAAATCTATACACAAGAGTTTATATTGAGAAATAATACTTTTTTAAAAAATGCTCCCTCCGTCTTATTTTTTAACATGATACGTTTTCTTTTTTGGGACGTCCCACTTAAAATGTCACGTTTCTTTAAAATGAAATAACTTTAAAAATAGAACTCCCTCCGTCCCTAATATATATGCCTACTTTCCTTTTTCGTATGTCTCAAATTTATATGCCAATTAACACTTTTTGTATCTAACTAAATCTTTCACTAACTTTAATACGTCTAATTAATGTGAGAATTTAGAAAAAGACTACTTTATCCAACTTTTCCAATAACAAACACAATTATGTCTTTACTTTTTAGTAATTTACTTTAATTTACTCAGATTCCAATACCAATATTTATCTAATTTTCATATCATTAAATTATTTCTTACTTTTTTTATTTATCTCTCATACTTTTTCATTTATTTATCTTATTTTATCATTTACTCTATTACAAACTCATTTATCTTCTCTTACTTTATCATTTACCCATCTCTCATACTTTATCATCCACTTTTTTAATTCACGTACCGAAAAGAAACATGTTATGTTAAATGGGACGGAGGGTTAATAATGGTGCACGTGAATAAAAAATGAGGGTGCTTTTGAGTTGCGAGGACAAAGATCGCTAAGACGTGTCCGGAACAGCACGAAGGGCATCAGCGCTTACTTTTAATTGTAGCGGGAGAAACGCCGGGGAAAGAACCCGAAG